>BMAO01036639.1:0-99797 GCA_019973975.1 Trichonephila clavata | reverse complement strand
ACAATCATTTCAAGCAAGACAGTCCATTGTTTATGAGTATGATCATTACAGTTCAACATAAAAACTGCCTTGAAAATTTTTTTCTATGTGTTAATAGATTGCAGTGTGGAAAATACGAGAGATGTAACTCACGCATTTACCCCTCAGGGGGTCACCTTCTTTAGGTGAGTACGGGTGTGACAATCCCGAGGTGCCCTAGTGATCTTTCCTTTTCCCAAGGGGTTTACTGTCTTTGGTAAACACGGGTTTCACGAACCCGGGATATCCAAGTGATTCTTCTCTATTTTCGACCCTCCTTCTCGTCATTCATTTCATCCTTCCCTCCTTTCCCGTCTAGACCACAGATTAAAATTTTTTAAATACACATGATTATAAAATCGAAAATTTATTTTTTGTGATTAAATTCTATTTTTATATATATTGTTATTAACACCGTTTTGTTTTTATTTTGTGATATGTTAATTTGGTTCCTTTATTATTGATTTTATTTTCGATATTCGTATTGTGTTTCACTAACAACGTTGGTTTTCCAACCCGCATGTTTGCCGTGTGCGGCGTCCCGTAAGGAGGAAAATGGTGTCCTGGGATACCTTTGCGTTCCCTTTGGCCCACGCTTCGCTGTAGACGGGTGGCAGGAGTGAGCCCGCTCCTGTCAATCGGCTGGTGATACCTCTCTTCGGTGTCCCTGGAGAGACATTGCTGTAGGGTTAGTGCTGCAGATAAGGGGTGGAGGGTTTACCCGTTGGATCCTCGCCCTGATGCTGTAGCACTATATTCTGGGTGTACTCCAGGTTTGCGCCGAGCCTGACAAATGTCAGTTGACCGGCACACTGCCTCCCTTGTTGGACTCCGTGGTAGGTGGGGCATGCCAGGATGAAGTTGAGTTCACGCCTATGGATCCAAGTCAGATGTACCCGGGTAAAGGCCTTGTTTACCCATTCTTAATGTCGACAACATTGCTACACGTGTAAGATTTTTAATAATTTCCTTGCCTAACAATGTCATGTCTACGAAATCACGATTTGCTATTCATGAAGCACTCATAGGCATAGGTGGAGAACCGAAATCCGTCAGAAGACTACGATCCGGTTATCTACTTGTTGAAACCAGTTCCTCTATACAAACAAAGTCTTTCTTACTCGCCAAAACATTTCTTGATTCACCTGTTAATATAAGTCCGCATAAATTTTTAAACACATCCCGCGGTGTAATTTCTGAACCTGACCTGTTGACTACCACTAAAGCAGAAATCCTCGATGGATTCTCTGATCAGGATGTTATTCAGGTCAGAAGAATCACAATAAAAGAAGATACTACAGTTATACCAACCCAACATTTAATTTTAACTTTCAGCAGCCCCTCTCTACCCAAAACTATAAAAGCTGGTTATTTGAATTGTAAAATCCGTCCATATATTCCGAATCCTCTGCGCTGTTTCAAGTGTCAAAGGTTCGAACATTCACATACTTCCTGCCACAGCCAACTTACTTGCTCTCTATAGATGTGCATCTGTTGGACATGCTTCCACAAATTGCATTCTAGAGCTTAAATGTATTAACTGCTCTCAACCACATTCTGCCGATTCAAAACTGTGCCCAAAATGGAAAACTGAGAAAGAAATACAAACAATTAAAACTAATAAAAATATATCGTATATAGAAGCCCGAAAATTAATAGCTCCACAACCATCTGAAAAATACGCTCAGGCTGCTAAACCATTAAAGGTAAACAATTCCTCACAAACAGATGAAAATATTATCAAAATAATTTGCCCACCATTGAAATTATTACAACCAATAATATTCGTTCCAAAACCAATAATGCCATCCAGAATTCCTACAGTTAACACATCATGTACCTCAACTCAAGCACAACTCATATCATCCACATCTTCTGTCACTATTGCATCATCATCAGATTCTCAGCCACCTATTCCATTGTTTACTAATGCTCCCTCCACGTCCAATAGTGTTCTTGAATCTGTCGTATTATCCTCATCCAAGCAAACACCTTCCCCTTCTACAGTCTCTCTCTCTCTCACCCGCAACATCTACTAGTATATCTACTCTGTTGCATCTGCCTCATCCAGTAAAGCACTTTCTTCATCCACAGTATCAATGTTTACACCTTTACCTACTGAAACAAGTCCTGTTCTTCAAACTACTACCACTACATCCAATACCATATCTCCCACATCCCAGGCTTCAAAACCTTGTATCAAAAAGCGTCCACGTAAAAACAATAACAAACCCAACATAGAAATCAAGATGACTCCACATAAACCTAGAAAGTCCGCTCCAGTTGAATATACTACAGATGAGGAATGTATGATTATGTACGACGTGGAGAGAAGAGAGAGAGAAAGAGGAGGAGGAATATATACCAAATCCTAATTATACTGTAAAAGACGGGAAAACGTACTACAAAGGTGATTTACTTTTAACGCCGGCAAGACATCGAAAATAACTTTTTCTGAATAATACTTATCAAACTTGGTGGGGAAACACCCTACATCTATGTTTGTTTTTAAATTTATGAAAATCAATTTTTATGAAATTTGAAATTTTACTTTTTTTAACTGAAATTTTATTAGATTTTTTAATGATTTTAAACTCTTAATGATTTAAAGAATGTTTGGCGCAGCTTAGCCAGATTTGGCTCTTGCGCCATAAACCCAAACACTCACTCACTCACTCAACTCACGCATTTAAATTCTTTTCATCAGCTTGATCTTCGTAATATTTGATCTACATTTATAATTTTCTTCTACCTTGAAGCAGACGCTTGGATATTGTAGTATCTATTTAGAAGTTACTACCGTCTTGTGAGTCATATTTTAAGATTAATAAATCAATTTGTAACATTCCTTATAGAATTTTTAATATACTTATTCATGGAATTATAGTATGGTCTTCAATGGAAGAGAAATAATGATGCTCCATAAAACTTTACTTCCATCTTAAAGGCACCAGTAGGATATAAACATATATAAATGTGTGTGTATAAAATTTCAGAATACTTTTTTTATTCAAGCGAAATTTACAACTCGCCACTTTTACTTTATCTCATGATTCATGCCTTACAAAATATGTCTGTAATATTTCCATAATTCTACATTTTATTAATTCAAAATTTAAAATTATTTACAAATAAAAACGATGATTTCCTTTATGAAAACCATAACCCCATGATTCTGTTGTATTTAAGCTCATTAGAGTGTTTTTATTTACAATAATACGATTACTTTTTCTTAAGAAAATAAAATATAATACTATTTTCCCACTCCCTACACTTATCTCTCCTATAAATCCTTTCATCATTTCCTGCAAGTAAAAAAGAGGCGATTATTTCATTAGTTCACAAAAATAAATAAAGCTCACTAAATGAAATTTTCTCTCTCTCTCTCTTTCTCTCATAACTCTCATTTTTCCCCTTGTAATTATTTACTACAGCTGTCTTGAACAAATGGTAATTTTGTTATCTAGCCTTTTTTAAACTGAAGCATATATAATCCTTTATAAAGCAAATGCATTTTTTTCATGTATAGTAGAATTCTTCAATCTTTTCTTATATTACGAAGAAAAGTACTTTTTTTAATACTTGTGTTAAGCATCTTTTAATAGCTCTCCAATGCTTCGAGCATTTTTAGGATGGAAAAGGAAGAGAGATGCCGCAATTACGATGCGACGCAGAATCTGGACAGGGGGAAGCAACTAATAGGAAATTTACCAGTCTCGCATCCCAAAAATGGATTTTCTCGGACCTTGGTCATCCGTCATCCCCTCCCTCCATCTCTAGTGGACCAGTTTCTTCTTCTGGGCATGGCTAGCCTTCGCTGTATTGATGTAACGAGATTTTCTGCTCTTTACTCAGGACTGCCGACGAAAAAGGACTCAAGTGCTCCGTGTGTACGGGGATAATGTCCATCAAATGAAGGGGATTTCATACTTTCGTCTTTTTTTCGGTTTGGTTCTTGACAGCAGATAATTGGATTTTTCTTAATGCATAAATCACACTATTTTCCTTTTTCATGATGGATTGCGGACGAAACAACAGAACATTTAATTTCGCTTTCCCAGATGGATTAATTTTATTCTTTTCTGATCTGATCTGGATATTTAATGGTATATTTATAGTTATGAAGAATTTAGATGTTACTAATGCGCTTAAAGTTGCCCTCGGGCGTATAGAATGTATTTCTGACAGTTAATGTGTGTATGTGTGCGTGCAGTAGAGCACATAGAAATT
Source organism: Trichonephila clavata (assembly GCA_019973975.1). Taxonomy (NCBI): domain Eukaryota; kingdom Metazoa; phylum Arthropoda; class Arachnida; order Araneae; family Nephilidae; genus Trichonephila; species Trichonephila clavata. Next base: position 95,549 of record BMAO01036639.1, on the reverse strand, counting down.
TTTCAAGGGGGGAGGGGGTCCACGGTCAAAAGTTTTCCAACTCGTATCTTACCTCATGACAACAACAATTGATTTTTCTGACTTTGTGAATTACGTTAAAAAAACAGTAAAAATCAAATTATTAAATTAATAATTATCATTAATTAATAAAATAAATTGTTAATTACAAGTACTTAATTAAATTTTACGTTATATATATAGGATTATCATCAATCGAAAAAAAAATCAAGAGCTTTAGGGATTGTCCGGACTTCTAGGACGCCATTGTGTGTGTGGCACATCTTTCATGGAATACTAGATGCATGGATAGTAGGGTGTATTCCTAATTCGATCAAAACGATGTCTATTGGCGACGGATCTCATAATTTTGTACCTCAGTCATATAACGAGAACTACACCCCCTCTACATGGTGGATTTTCAGTGGCATCAGGACTCGAACTCGCAAAACTCCGGCCAAGAGTTCAAGGCCATAGGTATTAAGCTACCCCTGGACAATGTCTTAACGGCAGATGTCGGGAATTAATAAGGTGATCAAATTTCGAATTTCAAAATTTGTTCACCACATAATAATTTTTTAAACATTCTTCTTAAAAATAAATTATTTATTATTATTGTTATTATGGTGGATGTGGTATATACGTCAAAATTTATATTAAAATAAATAATTTTTGTTTTATTTTTAATAATACACGATAATGATGTACAATAATTTTTATATATTTTTAAATCAACTAGAACCGTTATATGTTGTGGGGTTGGGGACAGAAATATTGGAATTGAGTTTGGAATACCGTGATAATGCGATTGGTACGCCCCGCGCTTCCTAACTACCGTTTGTATTCTCAGTTTGCAATCTATTATGCATAATATACACATTTAAACTTTTACATTATCAGTCTACTGTATTTTAAGACAAAACTATAAAATCCGGATCAGAAAAATGACGTATAAGGAATCAGGACTGGGACTAAAACTTTTGGGCGAATTTTTATATATTAAATTCATTCGGGCATCAGGATCTACATAGCTTAGGGATAGATTTTTCAAAGGTTAGTAACAACTGAGTTAGGTAATGAGCAATTACAAAGTCTTTTGCCACGTAATTATTATGTAAACATTAATTAAACATTAATTGTGAGTGGAAATAAAATCTTTGAAGAAATAGTAGTGTTTTGTACGACTCTCTCAAGAAATTTATTTATCAGGTTGTTGAACATAATTATTTTTTTCTGTTGTAAGAAATTTCGAAACTATGATTAAATATGAAACACGAAAGTTTCGGTATTTATTTCTCCTAAAATAACTTGCAGTTAAATGCATGTATTTTTCACAGAATCTGATAACGTAATATGTTTTTTTTTTATTTTAAACATTTTTAATTGAGGAATCCGATACATGAGAATAAAACTATTCATCTCACAGTTATTATCAAGAAATAAATGCTTGATTAAAAATGTTTATAAATTAATGTAAATGTAGATTTTGAAATTTCATTTATACGTATCCTTTTGTTAAATTGTCTATAATATGTGCACACCTATCTAGAGAGGTCTTTACAACTGATCGATTATCTCAATTCACATGCCCTAGCTTGCATTCTATATCTTCTGCTTTATTATCTAATATAAACAGTTATATTTCATTGAGTTTTATGTTCGTAATTTAAATTGTGTGTGAGTCTATAATTCTTATTAAGATAAATACGTTTTCTATTTCTTCTTTTTTCCCCTTTCCACATGCATTTTCTTTACATTTCAAATCTTTGAGAAAATTAGATTATTTCAAAAAATATTTTAAAATGAAAATGATGTAGTTCGATGCATTTATTTTAAGAAATACAAAATACAAATAATAGTCATCTTTGAAAAAGAAAATAAAACCATTACAATTTTACGCAGAGCAGGATTAGTATTAAAGGATATTTCTCACTTAAAATTAGCAACAATTTCTGAAATAATTACTGCATAAGTAAATATACTTGTACTGTATTTTCTTTATATTTATATATACTGAGATGTTTTTAGAATTTTATTTAAAAATAAATCAATAACATACCTTAAGAATTAATTGCATTTTTTGCTACTTTGTTTCTAAATATTTATATAATTATCAAGGAATTTGAACATTATAATTCTGTTAATTTTTTTATAATTTCAATGCATATTCACACAACACAAATATTTAAACTTTCTTTATTTTATTCTGTTAAATATTAGAATGATGATGTTATTTTGAAAGGTATGCTTACAACAGGTAAGTTTATTTTAATTAAAGTATCAATCTATTTTTGTGAGTATTGCATATATTCATTGGATATTATTGCATTTGGTTTTCTTCTTTAAAACTGTACACATATTTTATTCTAAATGATTATCATGAGCAAAAATTAATTAAGACATATTCGTGCTGCACATTTTTTTGCAAGTATCTTCTTCATGTTTTTTCATCATCTCTTATTTCTCCACTTCAATATGATCTGCTATCATTTACAAAAATAATTTGACCAAATCATGCCACTTCTTATCCCGTTATGAAAAGAGAATTAATTATTATAACCGATAATGATTTTCCCCTAGATTTTCAAAAGAATTTGATCAGTGATATTTGATTTATTTGTAGTTTACTTTTTCCGATATTAACCAAATTTATTTCACATTATTCTTTCGGGAAAAAATATTTTTTTTCGGAAATATTAGTTAAAACTTTCTTACTCAAATTTAACGTACTTTAAACCAACTTCAATCAATTCGGACATTTTCCTCATTACGTATTCACTAATCGCTTTAGACCTTCCCAGCCAATTTGTACACATCGTGTGTTTTACTATGATTTTTTCATTAACTCATTTCGTGATAGATCCTTCCGCCTAATAACTTTTCTATTTTGGCGCTTATTTAGTGCTGTTACCAAGGCTTCTAAATATTGTCATTTCATGAATAAGGAAATAAGAAATTTATCAGTTACGCATTGTAGATTTCTTCACATATATTCCCTCAATTTCCTCTAAAATTAGTTTTGGGTATCAGATAAGACTGAAACTCACTTTCTTTCATCTTTGGGTTATATATTTTTGGTTCCTTTTCTTATTATTTGTTTTTGTGCTACAATCAACGTATATTAATTGAAAATCTCAAACTGTCAACTAAAGTTTAAATACATTTGGTGGACTTTCATGCTGTACGAAAATTTAGGGAAGTGGCACTGTTTTTCAATGAAAAAAGACAAAGTTGGAATAATTAGCAACATAATAAATATATTTACTAAAATTTAAAATAACAGTAAACTGAGGAATAATCTAAAATGTAGCAAATTGAAGGCATCTTTATTGCATATATTGAATTTTCTTAAGAAAACGCGTGCCTCAAAAAAAAGTATAAGAAAATAAAAGAACTTCATCAAAACAAAAATGTGTACAGAAGCATGCCTTGTTAAAATCTCGTGGAATTTCAATTAGATGAATATTTTGAAATACACGATTTTCTTTCCAAAGTACTAAACTTGCAACTTTGTCTCTACAAATTAAGTTTTGTCCCTACAAATGCCTTATTGAACCTGTTTAAAGAGAAATGCAGTTTTTCATTTTCCTAAACGTTGTTTAGGATTATAATATCATACAATCTCGAAGAGATTTTAAGAACTGGCTTGATAACAAACTAACTAACAACATCAACACGTACTTTTAATTCAAGAATCTTTTTTTCTTATGCATAGGAACACTGACCTCTTTCTATGCCTAGTTTGGGTCACCATAAAAATTTTCCAAAATAGCATATAGGACAGAGCTTGTATATAACGTTCTAAATTTTAGAATCTATTTAGGAAATCCAAATAGAATTAGACATTTCAAGTAAAACCTGGAAAAACGACCACATGATATTTGATTGCCTTTTCACATTTCTTACAGGTCATGCCTGTAATGTGTCTACCCACCATGGCAGTTAAAATTTAATCTTGTTTCAGTAATAAATAAAACTGAAAGACATTTTTCATTATAAGTGAAGGGATTTGAAGTGTATATGTGTTTTTTTTCTTTGCGACACTTTTTAAACGGGGCTTACTTAACATCTTCATATATATGAGTAGTGTTAACAGCCAGAATTTTTTGCAAATTGACTCTTCGTGCGTAAAAGCCGTTTTCTTAACTGTCTTATCATCTATGTTGTTTGATACTTCAACGTGCAGGACTATTTTCTCTTTCTTTAAAATAGTTAAATACTAAAATATATACCACACCGACCGAACTAAATACCCTAAGAAATTTTGGGGCATCCTTACAAGGATAGTGTGTAAAAATGGAGACAGTATTTCTACTTATATGATTTGAAAAGGCAATGGTATAAGTAAAATTCAAGCGTCAAACGTAGGGTACTTTCAAAACATAAACTTGATTCTGAGGCGTTCATACAAACAAAAATTCCATGTTAGAAAGAGTTTTTTTTAAAAAAAAATATTGAGATCTACTGTTTTCTACGTGTACAATGTAATTCTTACTGCATTTCATTTTATTTCGTATTGTTATTTTTATTCCTAAATTAATAAATCAACGTATTTCGCTAGTAATTATTCCGATTTTTTTCTGTGTCCCTCTCTGCAAAACACACTACCATTTTTAAACTTTTTGGACATTTGTGATCTAATCAAATTGCAATCCATTTTGGAAAAATAATAAAATAATCTAATGAATGTGATAAAATTAATATTTTTTCTTAGACTTTCATATTGTAGGTTTTTGTCTGGCTGCCTTTTCCATTCCATGTTTACTCATTAAAAACTATATTCTGTTCTAAGTATTTATTTAAAACTAGTAAAACTAAATTTGTAAGGACAGTTGTAATTTAATTAACGTAACCTCTTCTGTGAAATGTTTCCGGTTTTTAAATGGATATTTTGTAGTTATCTTTTTCTTAACCTATTGAAAATCTCATCATCACACCATTTAATTTTTATAGAAGTATACAATTTAAAACAACTATAAAAATATCATTCTCAAATGCTTAATGTTATATTATAATCCTATAATCGTCATTTCTTATTGCAGATTGTATCAAAAATTAGAAATTTTTTTTATTGGCATCTAATAATAATTTCAGTTATACTCAGTTACACACATACATAACTAACACTTTGTTGTATAGAAAGAAATCACACATACCACGAACTTACATTTTAAAGGAAACATTTGTAGCAAACCATAGACTTTTTCTTCTCTGTTATCAGATAATAAATTGAGCAATTATTTTACTGGCATTAAAAGTTAATTAAGAGAAAAGCTCTAAGATCAAGCTGTAATTAAATATATTTATTTATCAGACACAAATCAGAACAAAGCACTCAAGAGCATACTAACATTTAACTACCATTCCAGCTTTTAAATCTGTTCTACAATTAAAAAAAAAACACGAATGCTTGTACAATCTATATGACAACTTCAATTTAAAAAAGGAAAACAAACCCGAATGGTGTAATTAAAGATAAACTGCGAGAAAATAACTTTTCTTTCCCTGCGTGTTATTTTTCCAGTAAATTAAATTTCGTTCTAACCCCTCGCAATTATCTTGTCAAAGGCAAAAAAGAAGAATCTGGAAAAGCAATAATCTAAAACGATAACAAAATGACAGTAAATTTCCCCCTCAACTCCAAGTCATTTGAATTGGTGAAATTGTTTCCATCTGGCAGCCAATAGGAGGCACCGTGATTTAGTGCTCCTCCAATGAGTGTGCCTTTATACACTGTTCTTAAATGGCAGGAATTATCAAACAAAAAAAATGATTGGTTAGCTGTGATTTCCTCTGTAATTAAACCATTTCCTTTTGAAAAAAGGATTGGTGTCGGTAATGATAAAATAGGGCTTTATGGATGTATAGAACCATTTTTGTTTCGTTTGTTCAAATAATCTTTTGTTAAACATTCTGTTTTCTGTTTGTGGAAATTTATATGTAGCAGATCAGCATTCATTACTCCAGTTTTAGTAAAATGATTTATTTAGTTTCCCCGATAGAAAACCATTTGAAATTGAGAAAGGGAAAAATATTTAGATTACATATAAACTGCTCAAAAGATATAACAATACTTTATTTTAATATAAACATTTACTTTAAGCAAATAAAGAAAAAAATTAAACATTCGTGCAATTTAAGATACTTTTTTTCACTTTTGCTTTGAGATATGTTAGGTTCTACGATTTTCTTCAGTGATTTTCCACTGTAAGAATATTTAGTACATAGTATCTGTACTAAAGCAGAAGCCATTTTATTCTCTTATTGTTTAATTAAACTTTCATGGAAATATAACAAATATATTGAGTAAATTTATTATGTCAAGTATTTTGTATCATGATCTGAGAAAAGTATAAATTCAATTTTTAAACTTAATGAAGCTTATATTAAATAAACAATGTTCGTTTTTTAAAATTTATGTAATGAAAATAAGAGCATTAATGATATATTAGGTAAATATTTCTACAAAAGTTTTTTAATTTTGGAAATAATTAATTCACAATTCAATCGAAAGTTTTAGAATGATTCTTCGAATCGTGTTCCTTACTTAAGAAATTAATAACATTTACCTTGCAGAAGGATTAAATTGTTTCCACGTTCTATAATTATAATTATTCTCTACTCCCCCACACCACAATATATTAAATCGCGCTTCAACTTTATTTAAAGTCGGTTTTTATTTTTCTTTAATATACTTAAAATCATCTTGCGCAATCTTAAATTATCTTATGGCATAATATTATTTTATTATAAAAGTTCAAGCATAAAATTATCAGAAAAGATATCCTTTTTTGTCCCTTACACAATTTCTTTAGTAGAAGAATTGCAATTTAATTTTTAATGATTTATTTTTTTTCATTTCTATTTTCCATTCATATCATTTAAGGAGTTTCCAATTTTGTAATTAAAATTTGTATACAATTAGTATGCATTTTCGAATGCGATTGGAAAAAGCAAATATATTTATTTGAGATAGTTAAATACCCCGGAGTAATTCATACACGTCCAGTGTTTTGAGTAATAGTGAATATGTAATGATCAGAATGAACATTTATATGAATAATAGGGAAAAGTAGTTTGAATAGTTAAATATTTTGTGTGGGAATAGTAAAGCTCCCAATTTTATGAATAATCATTATATTAGTTTTATCCCCATTATTTATGATATTGACTATTTTGGTTTTAGAGTTAAAAGTAGGGATAATAGTAAACTTATAGATAAAGTAAGTATAATGAATAGCAAGTGTATCAGTTAACTTACGAATATAGTAGGTGGTGTAAGGCAGCATCCATATGTATATGGTAGGTATAATAACCTAATGTTTGTATGTGAAGTAAGTATAACAATATAATATAATGTATGTTGTAAGTATAACAATAACTATGGATATAGTAATTATAACAATAACCTTATGAATATAAGATGTATAACAATAACATAATGTATGTTGTAAGTATAACAATAACTATGGGTATTGTAATTATAACAATAACCGTATGAATATAAGATGTATAACAATAACCTAATGTATGTGTGAAGTAGGTATAACAAAAATATAATGTAGTTGTAAGTATAACAAAAATATAATGTAGTTGTAAGTATAACAATAACCTAATGTATGTGTGAAGTAGGTATAACAAAAATATAATGTAGTTGTAAGTATAAGAATAACCTAATGTATGTGTGAAGTAGGTATAACAAAAATATAATGTAGTTGTAAGTATAACAATAACTATGGATATAGCAATTATAACACTAACAATTTTGAATATAATAGGTGTGTGTTTAACAATGTATGAAGTAAGTATATCATTAACTTTATGAATAACATTCAAAACAGTTATCTTGTAAATATTAGGTATTATAGTACCCAGACACATATGAATAGGAAATGCTTAATAGTGTCGGGGATATAGAACCCGTGATCCATGGATTCGAAGCCAAGTAACATGGCCACTAGACAAAAGTGATCACCACGGTCGGGAGGATGTTACCGGCTTATGTAGGAGCTACTACAATAGTAACATTATGAATATTAAGTATAATAGTAATCTTAAAAATATGGTAGGTATTGTATACACTAAACTTACAAATATAGTAAGTATTATACTGTAACATTATGGATATAATAGCAGTAAAGTTGTGACCATAGGTATACAGTTAACCTAATGAATAGCATTTACAACAGTAGTTTTATGGATATTAGAATTATAGTAAAAACTCATGATTAAAATATATAATAGTAACCTTATGAACAGTGGGCTCAATAGTAACCTTATGAATAGTGGACTCAATAGTAACCTTATGAATAGTGGGCTCAATAGTAACATTTTGAATAAATTGGGTATAATAGTAACCTATCATATAAACTATACGCGCGCGCACGTATTGCAGTAATTTTATAATTAGTACGTAAAATAGTAATTTATGAACAAATGGTACAACAACAATTGTCTGGATATTAGGTACAATATTGCTATGAATAGTAGGCGCAATAGTAACCTTAGGAATAACATTTTCAGCAGTAATTTTTTAATATTAGACATCGTAGTAACCTTAAAAATAATAGATGTAACCTTAGGTTAATAATAGTCGTACTATTAAACAGTAATTAGGTTTAATAGTGACCGTATGAATAATAGTTACAACAGTAATCTTATAGTTATCAGGTATAACTTTATGAATAATAAGTACAATACCAATTGTATATGAATATTATGTATACAATGAATGAAAAATACCTTTTATACAATAAAAAACAAACATTTTTTCAATCGTTTTAACAAACAGTTTTTGAAAAGAAATATGTTTTGCTGTTAAGGTATCCGACTGGTTGCGACTTTTTTTTTTTTTTTTTTAAAAAGGAGATATGGGGAATTTTTGTTATTTTTAGATTTGGGTTTATAGTGCATTTTAAGAAAAATGTGCTAAAATTAAGAAGAGAAAAAGAAATTACTATTACTAAAATGGAAAAAATAGGTAAAAATTGACAAAAAATAGCATAAACATGGCCCATTCTGCACCAATTTATGAACAGATTTTCAATTTTTTCAATCTAATTTGTTGTCATATTATTCAGTTTTTAAATTACCTTTAGGATAAGAGATATTTTCTGTTTTACAAAAACTAGAGCACTTAATCTCGGTTACTATATGAAATTGCTTAAAAAGACAGTGATTATATTCACATAAGGGACTGTAAATTCTGTAATAAAGCAGTGATTGATAAATCTGAAGGTTAAAATAATTCTACAATTATACAAAACTTACATAAAAAACCAGTTAAGTATGTTCAAAACTGTTTTAGCAATCGCTGACCCCATTTGATTATTTTTAAAACATCATATTTCGAGTAAAACGCGTTTTAAAGTATGACATCTTGCTCAAAGTAATGGTATCTGCTTTTACTAAAACACTTGTAGTTTTTGTTCTAGTAAACGGAAACTGATAAACTTGGTATTTTTATAAAGCTAATACGATGGCCCAGACAATAAAATCATTAAGAAAATTTGTAAATTTTTGGCAAAATTCACAGTTTTAGGTAGTCGGATACCTTAATATTCGATTAATATTTATTGAAAATCACAATTTCTACAATAAATAACAAACATTTTTTCAACAATTTTAATTTTTTTTATAAAAAAATTCTGCAGTTAACATTTTATAATTTCCTACGCAATTTTACATTGATATGACTTATAAGCAATACTCTTCTTAAATTTTTCACTTCAAACCCTGTCAAACTGCCAATCAGTCCGATTAGGCTTTGTGCCAACATAATAGATTTCGATCTTCTATCTCCTGGACCGAGAAAAAACAACCACGGAGCATTCCTTCAAACCCATTGTACCCCCACTGACAGTCTGAATAAAAACTGGATCCAACAAGACCATGTAGGGGCTGTACTTTTGATCATCAATCATCCCTGGTTTTGATAAGCCAGATCAAAGAGTTGGAAAACCCCGATTCTATTTTTATTTCATCATTATTCATTTCTGTGTCTCATAGCAAGGCTGTAGAATAATGTAGAATTGATGAGAGTAGTCTTGGAGTTAGCTAATTAATACGATAAAGCAGCGACACTCAACATTACTTTAATTGCACTCACTAGACGGGTGCTGCAGAAAGAGAAAATTTGATTTCATTTCTATTTAAGTACCTTTTAGGAGCGCCTTTTCTATAAGCTTTTTTCGCATGTCTTTGATGCATAACTGTTTCTGAAAATTAATGGCTTAGATTGAACAGGCAATCTAATAATCGTTTCTGAAATAGTTCTGCTTATGTTCCGATTTAATTTGATGGTGGAAATAGTTAGTATGGTGAGTTAGTTTAAAAGACTAATCGTGTGGGAGACGTAAGAAAATTATTTTATAAAGTGCTTCAATCAAAACGATCATTAATATTTCCAGGAATATTTGATGAAGATATCAATGCGATATTTTTCCGTTCAAGTAAATTTAAGTTATAAGAAAATAAATTTGTGTTAAAATCTTTGAATCGGTCTTCTGGTGTAAAATTAGTTGATTTTCTGAAGTAAAATTTTTCTTAAAGATTATTGTTTGCTGTAAATAAGGATTTCTTTTAAAAATACCAGGTACTTTTACTAAGAAATAAGGATTTAGTATTAACCCGTCTTTTTTCCTAATTTATTGAAAATTCCGTTTTATTTTCATTCAAGTGCTTTTGCTAAATGGAAACTTTTGCTGTGACTTTAATGTATAGGAATCTTGATAGATATTCTTAAATTTAATTTGTCTCCTGATATTTCTTAAAACATATTTATCATTAAAATTCAATAAGTTTTTCTTTAAGAAATGCTTAGAATATTTAGATAGGATTAATCTTTAACACGTTCCAACATTAAAGCAAAATACAAAAGTATGGACCTTGATATTCACTCAGTGGCGCAATCAAAGGAGGGTTCGCACGCCCTCATAGACCATGATTTCTTTCGATTGATTATAATTTTATGTATATAGTGCGTAAAATGTAATTAAAATGTTAATAATTAATTAAAGATTTATTCAATAATTAATTGGAGTTTATCTCTTAAGAATGGATTTTCAAATAAAGGCCCGGGTATGGACATTTTATGAGGAGTGAGATTTGTACAAGCGTTAACAAAAAAGAGTTGCGCTCTGTTCCGCGCATGCACAAAATCACCGATGGAAGGAAAAAGAAAAAGTTAGTACTTTTTCAACATTTTTAAAATTATGATCCTTCTCTTCTTACCGAAATCAAATAATTAATAATTACAGAATCGGAAAGATCCTTTAAATCGCCAAGATACGGTATAAATTTTTTTGCAAAATAACGATCAAACAACGAAAAGAAGTATCAATAATCAATTTTATAATTTGAAAATCCAAGAAGGAAATTATTATTATAAAATAATGAATATGTTTGTATCTTATAATACATTTTACATCAGGTACGATTCCATTTTTCCATAAAATTTTCTTAAGTATGCCAACCATTCTCTTAATTTATGAAGTACGAAAAGAAACAATTGAAAGAGTTTCTATCATTTGGAATGTTTCTTTTATATAGTAAATGTATGTAATGAAGATTTGAAATCCACTTTATTTAATTTCTAAGAGTATATATATATATATATAACAATATTGAATATGAGCTCTTTAGCATGTATGGACAGATTCTAAACTACTGAAGAAACAGTATCCTGTACTTCCACTCATACTTGGCGGCGATTTCAATTCAGATTTCTATAAAGATGGAGGATTGATATTAGTATAATTGTTTAAAAATCATTGCTTAGTTTGAATTTTGTTTCTGGTAGAGCACTGGAAACGATTAGGTATGGTACAAATATTGATGCGATGTTTTCACGATTCGTAAATCATGTATCTACCGACGTTCACGTACATACTTTAGTTGCCACAAGCTTCTTGTCACAGTGATTAATAATGGCAAGTATATTAATGTAATTAATACTCAAAGTGATATTAATAATGAAGTAAATCAACCTTCTTAGCAATGTACTCATGTACTAGTATGAGCAACACGGTATTAATGTAACATAATTGATGTATATTATTTTATATATATATATATATTATTTTATCGAATCAATATAAAAAATGTAAATTGAATAAAGAAAAAGCATGCATACTTTCAGTATTACATGAGATGCACATTTATCTACCCTGTTTTTTCTACTATGTAATCAAAGACAACCGTACCTTAGGAGTAAACTCCAGTCTTGCGTTGGAGCCAACACATAGAGTTTTTTTTCTGTGTTTCGTTCCCAATAATTGGTAAAATCAAAAGAATATGTTGGGCGGCGTATTGGAACCTGATGCGAGAATGGTGGATTTTAACTCTGAACCCCCTCCCCCCTTTGAAAAATTTATGTGTGCGTCACTGTATTCACTCAAAAATAAATCTAACTCATAAAAAAGAGGACAACTTTCATCCCAGACTGTAATCCATAAAAAAAAAATGTCTGATTATATATATATATATAATTTCAATTAATCTCTTCTCATTGATTATTGTTCTAATTCCTAAATCTTTAGTTCCATTGGCCATTTAGACAATTATATCCATTATATTTTTACGGTATATTCCATAAATTCTGTCTATCCTTTTAAATTTTTGGTTTATTTTTTTAGACGACACAGAGGACGAGTACAGAGCACAAAGAACATTGCATCACTGATTCTACAAGCTAATAAACTCAGATGACTTACAGCGCCATCTATTCAGTTTGAATTTCATTTATAACAATTATAACTTAGCAAAAAGTTTTTATTCACAATTTTAACCCACTCGAAACCAAGAAAAGCAATTTTAAGGCTTCAAATTTTTAAGCTCAAATTATTATTGTGACAGTTACTGATTTTTATAAAGAAAATGTGGCTCAAGGCGTTAGTATGGATAGAGTACCAGCCCAAATATCGACTTCATCTTCCAACAATGGTTAAGAATTGAAAAGCATTAAGTTGGGTCTTAACTCGAGTAGAAAGTCAATGAAAATTTTGTTTTAAAAGATAGATGACTTTCATATTGGTGGCGTTCAAAATGATATTTGATGTTAATTGAAAACATCGTGCAAAATGAAAACAAAACCTATAAAGAAAAACAAAATTGCAAAACCCATTAAAATATTAATGGCACAAAACGCTAAAACTATAACTTAAAAAATGAATTTTAAATTGAATAACCTCTGACATTTGATATAAAGTTATAATTGCGTATTAATTCGTTCTTAAACTTTTTATACTTAGTATTCATACATCTAAGTAAGAAAAATCCGATTTGATATCCGAAGTAATTTATGGAATATTTATTCTCTTAACTAGAATTTTAAACTTATACCATAATTAAACAAATTAGTTTTTTTATATTAAAAATCAATTAATTGATTAATTTTATATTAATTATGATAAAAAGAATTATCTCTTTAAAGAGATAATTGTTGTAACTATATATAGCGACTAATTGATGATGGATTTAATTATAGTATCAAAAAGATCTAAAGTGTGGATGATTGAATTGAATAAGCTATAATTGTAATGTGTGTGACGGGAATACAATACATTAAATTGCATATTTTCTGGCTATATAAGCTCGAAACTATGTGGTAAAAGTTTTTTTAAGCAAATTGAGAAAAATTAGATCAATTTCATCAGAACGAATGTGAAATATATTATAGACTGCTCATTGAAAATCAAATAGAGATCCTCAGTATGAATCCATTATAATACGCATAATGGAAGATTCGCATAATGGAAGATACACAAGATACAAAATTAAAATTTACTCTATAACTTTTGCGATTAATGATTTTATTTGACGTCTTTCGAATAATATAATGCTAATGAAATTATTTTATTTTATTTGCAAATTAAATGAATGCATTTGTATGATAAATGTAACTCACTTAGGTAGAATTTAAGTTGAGCTATTAAATTTGTTCTAAAATTGAAATTTTATTTTCATTAAATGATAAACCGTACATTTATGTACATTGTACAAATTTGGAGAAATTCAATACTCCAGAAACATAGTAAATTAATTCATTTAAATCATGTCCATTAAAAAGTGAATACTAAAAGTTTCTTGTGTGTATTAATAAAAGAAAGAAAAAGATAGTTAAAGCGAAAACTATTTTTGTCTCTAACTCTAGTATTCCTTTTTTTTGGGGGGGGGGATATTTTAATTAAATTAAAGCCCAACTAAGACTTTGTTTTTATATAAAATGAGAAAGAATGACAATATGTTTATGTATATTCCTGAGAAACATTGTATATTTAAAAGTTACTGCACAAAATACAAAATGCAATAATATATTTTCTTTTTTTGCATTATAAAAATTTTAGTTGCATCTTATTATACACACACACACACACACACACACACACACACAAAAAAAAAAAAACACACACACAAAACACAACACACACACACACACACACACAGTTTTGCCTTTTAATCTCCAGTAAATGCAAAGGAAAGAGCGTTTGCTTTTTAAAGAGTGTCACTAAATGTTTTCATTAAATATTCTTTCTTACCATGTGCTCCTGAATAAAACATGATAAGAACTTTAATATGCAACACACATAAAACGGGCTGGAATTTTCTTGCTATTATATATGGAATTTCCATAATGCTCAACAAGTTTGATATTTCTGGAAATTGTTTGGTTGTTGTTGGTCATAAGTTGTGTAATTTTCTTTTATACCTCGAAGATCTACAATGACTATACTGTATAATAAAATGCAAAATGTATAAATATTTCAAAACTGATCAGGCATTGGGGCTTTAAGTTCTTCGGTTATTGTTTCCGAATGTTTGATTGAAACGACATCCCCAATTAAGAATACCAAATCGGACGTTCATATTTCATACTTCATCAAACATGCATATCATGATAAGTAAAACACTAAAAAGTAACAACCACAAAAAAAAAACTAAATTTTGATCCTAATATTTAAATATATCCTAATTTTTCTTGATTGCAAAATGTTTTATGGATCTAAAATTTTTTAAATAACTACCGTAAAATCCAGCGTATAACTCACACACTATATATATATATATATATATATATATATATATATATATAATAAACATACATACATATATATATATATATATAATACATATATATATATAATATAATAATATATAAAAAATATATAATATATATACTACATATATATATAATAATAATATATATAATATATATATTTTTATATATTATATTATATATAATATATATAATATATATATATATATATATATATATATATATATATTTCATCTATGCCAGTTGGCGTAACATCGACTCTTAACTGAAAGCATCTGATTAACTGTTACTGTCATTCCGGCAGACATGTTGGATGTGGAACTGAGTGCTAAAAGGGGTGTAGAGAAAATAGACATAGAGTTCACTAGCTCATGTTAACAGCAGCCACCACCCTCCTGTTTCTTCATTCTATTCTAGTGCTTGTCGTGTGCCTCGTCACTTTTTTTTTATCTAATCAAATGTGTTCCTTTATAAATAATGCCTTTATGTTCATTTCCAACCCAAAGTCAGGCGTGAAGGGAGCCCTCATCACACACACACACACACACACACACATGTATATATATATGTGTGTTTGTGTGTGTGTATGTGTGTATTATTTTATACAACAATATTCTAAACAAATTATTTCTAACGTACATTAGTTTATGCGCCAGCCGTTTTCCCCTATCAATTTCAATAAATAATGTAACAAACAGAAATGTAGTCGCAGAAAGCAATCCTTTGCTTATAATCTCTTCAGCGGTTTCATTTCAAAGTCGATTTTAAATTCGAATCATTTTTAACATCACCTCTGACAACCCAACTCCAGTCATCAATTAATCGTTACAACTCGAAGACTAGGGAAGAAACTATCGGCTGACATTTTGTTGGGGAATCACGTACAACAAAATCGATTGCCCAAAAATCCATACCGGCTACATTTTTGCAGGGGAGGTCATAAAAAAGACTGATTTTAAACGAAAGAATTTCCCATCTGTGTCATTCCATAATATTTCCGGAGAAGATCAATTTCCAGTCCACCCTCTGCTATGGGGGTAGTTATCAAACGATCCCGCCCTGTTCGTTCTATTCGAAGACCCCTCGGATTATTCTCCACCTCAATCCCGTAATGTCTTCCGGAATTTTCGGAAACATCGTTAAGGCCCGGAAACATAGCCATTATTCCACGTTTTAAGACGGAACAGAATTTTTATCTTTTTTTCTTATTCTTTCATTTTTAGCTACGATTTTTCAGTGAAAGATGCTTATAATAAAGCTAAATCTCCAAGTGGTGACGAAACATTCTGAATATTCAAGCGTGGACGAATGTCGTTAGAGCTTTTTCTTAGGAAAATACAAAGATCACTATAGTCTCGAATTAATGTGATGTCATTTTTAATGAATGAGGGTTATGATGTCTTGGTTTAAGCTCTAAAATTATCAATATTTGAGTATGAAGGGGAGAGAGAAAATGACAATATTGTACACCTCACTGTGAAAGTATTTTTGCACAACTAGTTTATATGTTTTAATATTCATTGACACTGACGATAGCAACATTGGACTGGATATTTCAATGTTCATGTTGACATATATAATGGGCTACTTCAGGTCTTTTAAAACTCTAAAGATTTAATTTAATGCCGCATCTTATTGTTTATTCAATGTAACAAAAATATCAGGGCTTTTTAATATAAGATCCTCACCAATAAAACTCGCATTTAGTGCGTATTGCCACTACAAAATAAACTCAACAAGTTACATTATTCTATTCCTATGCAGGCATAATAAGGAGTTATATTTCCTGTCTATTTATCTGTACATGTATATTTAATCTCTAATTTAATTTGCATTAAATGTGTTAACCTTTACTTGTGCAATATGTATTAATCTATATTTGTATATTATATATTAATCTGTAATTATCCGTACCTTAATTAATTTTCTCACATAATTTGCATGTGAACCCCTCAAACGAAATATGAAGTATTGCTTCCGTACTCTTTATTTCATAAGATGGATATTGGTTGAATTGGTTTAGTTAAATTAACATCTAACTAATTGTACAGATAGCTATAGGCTATAGATTTTTAATTTTTAACTTGTATTTTTTTTATCAGCTCCTCATCTACCTAATTTTCAATAATATGTATTTTACAACTGATGTCTGATTTCACCAATAATGGATTTAATTTATAATGGATTTAAATATAGTATACAAAAAATCAATGTATAATATAACCCCTTGATGGCAAAAGCTATTCTCCAAAAATTGCGCATAGATCAATTAAATATGATAAGGTTCTCAGTTATAAGTTCGTAAGTTTTAAATTAAAAGAAAATGTTCGGTGAAGAACAAATGTGATAATAAAGTGATACCAGCACCACAATATAAAGTGATACCAGCTCCTGGGGAATGAACTAGGTATGTACAGGTAAAAAATACCAGTACACAGCCCCCTTAAAAAATTGTGGTAATGGGCCACTTGATATAATTTTTAACAATATATTTCATGTCGCGATTAAAATTATAGTTATGTAAATATTGAAAATAAATTTGCTAAAAATTATTTTAAATGTGAGTTTGTCGGCTTTATTTATAATTGTTTTTTAGGGTTACTTAAAGAAAATTAGTAATGAACTTCCTATTTTAAACTTAAAGGCAAAGGTAAACGGTGACACATCTTCTAGGCAATATGATTTCGGGACTTCTTTCACCTAACTTCCACACCCATCTACATGAGGATGCTGAGAACCAAGCTGAAAAGAATATCTACAATTTTTCAACAACATCTATCTTCAGGAGAATCAAGATTTGAATCCATAATTTAACATGTTATAAGCATCGGACTATCAAAATTCTATTTCATTGCATTACTAATAATAAAGCAAAGTGTACAGAAGTGAAAGCTATATATTTTAATTACAAAATGAAGCATTGATGTAAAATCAATCACTTAAACTCTCCCTCTCTCCTAATGTTATATTATAGCACATATAATTTACAATGGCATTGAGATCAGCTACAACTTAATAGCAACCGAGATCATTTTAATTAACATGTAATTTGCCAGTATCAGTAGATCTAGAGCTATTACTTAGCTTATGATCGGGAAGAACTATTCGTCGCTAATCTAATGATAAGGTATTATCTATTTATAATTCCACAGCATTAATTTAGAGGATTTTGAGCGAATTTTCTCTTCTCTAATGACCGTTATCAGCTACGATAATTAATATAATTATAAAATACAAATGTGTTTATATTACATTGTAAGCCAACATGATTATGAGATTTTAATTAAATATTTCAATTTAATCGTCAAATTAATCTGTGTGTATCTAACCCAGTGATTACATTTTTAAGAAATAAGTTATAAAGTCATATAGGTATTTAAGTAATTATATATTGCTTTATTTTTTTATTTTTGCATAAAAACTGTAGGAATGATGAGGTAGGTATAGAATCACAAAGACAGAATATGTAACACAAAATTAATAAGCTTTTAAAACAATATCTCCATTTGAATCAGAATTCATGGGGCATAACCCTAACTTTAAATAAATATTGTTTCAAAAAATAAATAAAAAACGACACTTATTTGAAATTTTTTTTAGTTTTAAATATTTATAAAACAATAAGTTTTGAAAATAATTATGATTACAATTTATGATGTACCTTTAAAAAATAAATCTGATGGTTTTATAGTGATATCAATTTATTAGTCTTCACACTTATTTATTTTATTTTATTTAGGGTACATTAAAAAAATTTAACATAATTATTTTTAAAACTTTTATTTAAATATTTTAAAATACCAATGTGTTAGTTAACGACTGGGTGGAGTGGTTGGCTTGTCACTGGCCTTCTGCACCTAAGGTTGCGAGTTCGACTCCGGCCCAAGTCGGTGGATTTTCATGATGCAGAAAATCGACAGTGGCTATCTCGTATGATTATACGGTAAAAAAAGATCATTATAGAATGTGTTTAGCTTGGGTGTTCTCAGTAAAATTAAGTCCTAGTACAGATTCACATAGTTAGAGCTCAGGTGCCTCCTTTTAGGAGAGAAACTGGGCCTCAAAATTGCCGGCGGTGATTGGTATCCGCCTATATAGTGCCTCACTAATAAGAAATATCCTCTCCTGGGGAATGTACTAGGTCTGCAATGGTAAAACACGAATCCCCCCACAGCCCATTAGAATAAAAAAAATGTATTAATTATACTTTAAATATTTCGTGAATTTATTTCAACTTTTTATACATGAGAAATTAACAGATGTAGTTATGAACTACTAAGCATGGTATATAAGTTTTAAAACCATCTATACACTTAAGTGATTTGCTTATGTCAATTTCAATTTTTGTTAAACATATTACAAATCAATATTGCAAAAAAATACTATATATGAAATTTTTATTTAAAAAATTTGAACGGTTACTCTAAAACTTAGGTACCCATTTTTTAAGTGATGATATACTTTATAATATGCAAATGAATGTATATTAATAGTATAAAAGAACGATCTCCATTTTTAAATTTCGTTAATCTTAAACTGTGGAGATATTTTAAAGAATAATTATGATAAAATAATTTAATGTACCTTAAGCAAAATAAATAAATAGGATGATTTTAAAATGGTATTGATGCGATAACGGCGTATTTCAAATCTTTAGAATTTTTTTTATTTGAAATTCTTAAGCATGTTGAATTTTAGACATAATTTGTAGCAATTAAGCCTGCTTTAAAACTTTTAAAATCATTTAAATATTTCAACACATAGATAAAACTTCTTATATTGATTTAAGTTGTTATTAAATACATTAAAATTTAAATGGTACTAATAAAATTTTTATCAAAATAAAAGTGGAACAATTACTCAAAAATTTAATTGCCTGTTCGTTGAGTAAGGATAACTTGGACTTTTTTCATAATAAAATCAAGCACTCTGAGCAGTATTTTTTCAAAACATTAAGAGAAACATTGATAACAGTATTAAAATACTAAATGTTTACTTGAAGCATTATTGTAAATCAGTTATGATGTAGATATAAGACTTTAATGAAACAAATATATTATTTTGCTTAAAAAAGGCAATGAAGGAAAAAGAGAATGCCTGTTATTTAATCAAACCCTACGTAGTAGGATGACATTTACATTAGATAATTAATTATATTTTAATAACATATGTGTAATCCCTTAAAAAAAGCAGACAGTATCTATCAGTGACAGTATCTCTGTCACTGAAGAATTAATATTGAGTATGCAGACTTAATTTTATTTCCGCTGGATCAGACATATAAAAATAAAATAGAGACTTTCGTAAGCCAAGTATTATGTTCCAATAATTGAATTGCTGTTATAATGAATAATGAAAGACTGTATGTTTAAGTGTTTAAGTTTGTAGTAGGTAATATGTTTGCGTACGTTATTTTATTATTACCATTAGTTGACTTTTTAGGAGTAAAATTACTCCCTTTTATAATCAATACTTTGTTTTCGTTATTGTATATATGATAATTCTATCACATGTATGACATCCAATCTATTAATAATAATTGTGTGAGTACTAATAATATAGTTTAGTCAGAATATATAATTATTTAGCAATGCATTAAGGAAACTTTTAAGGTATCCGATCGGTTAAAATGACCATTTTTCAATCAAAACACACATTTTTGTTTATTTTATTTCATCGCGCGCGAATAGAATAGTTTTTTGCTTTAAGAGATACATATTATTTTGTTTTTACTTAACATAGAGAAAGAGTAACAATAAATTACATAAAAGTAAAAAAAAAAATCGAAAATGGGGTTTTAATCTACCAGTAATGGACTTTAAAGATAGACCAAACGATCATGGGTATATAAATCAAAATTATATAATGTTTTTTATGAAACTTTTTGAACTTCATATTTACATTATTTTCTAGGGAATTTACCCCATTAATACGCACTGTATGAATATTTTTAGAATTTGTGCCTGGTATTTCAATAATAGTTTTATAAATATGCCACATTTCTAATAGTTATTATTCGATCAACTCTAAGATCTTTATATTTTATTAAAACATCAAACTTTTTTTGTATATTTTGTATTTATTTAGTTTTACTTCATTGATAGAAGTTTATTATTTCTTTTACTTGATTACTTTTAAGTACTTTTAAAAATATTAATATTTTCAGGTATAGTTATGATTTTTGTAAAATTTTTGGTAATTTACTTTAATATTATTGGCTTAGTATTAATTTCGGTTGGTATTTAGCCGTAAAAAAGTACTATGAACTGATAACATTTACTATAACTATAAGATGATAATGATTTTTGATAATAACTACACATAGTTTTAAATATATTTTCTTGTTGCTCTTTAGTTATCACAGGCTATTCCATTTAAAGTCTCTCATAAAAACAAAGTCATAACTTTATCTGAATTTCCCTATAATCCTTTATTTATGATATGGACTATCTAAGAAAATACAACTCAGATTGTCTGTCAGGAAATCCTAAATAAACCTCCGGAAATTTCCGGGTGATCAGTGCGGGACAGTTGAGACGCTCTCCGTAAAAGGGTTCCGTTTTCCTGGTCCCAGTTGATTCCATAAAACCCCAGCCCCAAATCAAAAGAAGTCTCATTTTCGAGGAGAGCTGAGTGGTTTCGCACTTACTGTGCTACCGAACCTGCCACACGATTACGCCAAACGACATCACGTGACGCTGATGACGTGGAAACGGCCAAATGACGTCGATTCGACGGGAACTTGGTGATTTGCAAGTTAATGGGTTGACCATACTTTGCAATCTCTCCGAAATGCATTTCCACAGAAGGGCAGGCGGAGGGAGTTTTCGATGAAAATTTTTGGTGTCCCTAACTTTCGTCGAGTCGTTCAGTTGATGGCAGTCACATAAAATTGGAAATTAAAGTCCCTACGTAACAAGTCATGCAAGGGTAAAAGTTTTGCTTGCGAAAAGGGTTGTGTATATGGCGTGTTTTGATATTTTTGAAATAGCTTGGGAAAGTTTTGGTTAGTGCGAGTTTGAGTATTCAATCGCCAAGTTTCGGCGCCGTGAAAACAAATTCTAAAGTAGAGCTAATAAGAGGGAGAGGTATTTGA
Source organism: Trichonephila clavata (assembly GCA_019973975.1). NCBI lineage: Eukaryota > Metazoa > Arthropoda > Arachnida > Araneae > Nephilidae > Trichonephila > Trichonephila clavata. The sequence goes on along the minus strand of BMAO01036639.1, from coordinate 73,401 downwards.
AGCGAATATTTCCTGCAAATATACAGGGAATTTATTAACAAGTTGCGCTATGGGACTATTACTTGTTTACACAAACTTTCGACAAGATGAATTATTTCTCTTTTTTTACTTACTGTTTCTATCTATATTCTAAAAATATCAATACGGAGAGTTGATACGCACAAAGTTGAGAAGCTGTTTAAAGAAGAAAATATTTTTAAAAAAACAAGAACTAAAAACACACTTTAAAGTTTGTTATTTGTGTGTTTTTTTAATGAAATATTTCTAAAAATTTATTTTTAGAGTTTTCTTAGGGCATTTGTGTTTATAATCAGTGAGGAAAAATTCATGTAGTATTAAAATTTTTTAACAGAATGATGTGGATGAATACAAGAAGAAAAGTTACATAAAGCTAAAAAGCTTTTCTTTACATCAGTGATTCTCAAACTTTCAATATTTGCGAAAGAATATTCAAACAAAATTTTCATCGCCCCCTTCGATACAATATCAATTATTGAGTTCAGTTATACTATACTTTGATGCCAGAGCTAGAAAACGATTTATTCTGTTAAGTGTCCCCGGCGTATATAAACTTTTCACTCAGCCAATACATTGTTTTCCCCGGACGTATATATACGTCTTTCCAAAGAGTACGATCTTTTTTGTGCACTTTTATCCATAAAACTATTCCGAAGACTATGGAATGCAATAAAAGGACCTTGACAGTGTGTCCGATGGCATTGGGAGCGAAGTGCGTAACTTTTAATCGCCAGTTAAGGGATTAACTATAAACCGAACAAGTTATCAAGATAAGTGTCAATTTATGTATATAATTTTATATATGGCAAGCCATAGGGTCACTGGTAATTATTAATTTAGTTCTTAACTTAGTTTTGTTAAATCAGTTATCAAATATGGTGTATATTGATACATTTATAAGTATATTATATGAGTGTAAATGTGCAATTTATTCTTTATTATGTCAGAATGTGTTTTGTTTACTTTCGGTAAACAATGTTTGTAAATGAATATTGGAGGGTGCTCAAAGCTATTGCAAGAAACACTGACGTAATCTTGTCCTCCATGCTACTCACTGAATTTCACGGGAATTAATTTGACACCGTCAGTCGGGTGGTATTAGAAGCAACAACACGAATTTAGAATATATTTTTAAAGTTTTAAGTTGCATATATATTTTTACATTAAGATCTGAACTAAAACAACATCAAATAATGAAAAGAATTTTGAAATGCGTTTTATTAAGAGAATTTATTTCAACCACAAGAACATGTTGGGATTTTACATAACATTAAATCATTCTTATTTTTATGAAGCAAACCGAAAGTAACACAGACAAGTTTAAATGACACATATTTTACTTGAAAAAGGCCACTTTGTGCCATTTCCTGAAGAGCAAGGAGAAAAAACACATAAAAATGCAAAAGACAAGTTTTATTTTTCGTAGAAACATTTGTAAAGAAATCGTAATAAAAATGTCATTTCAAAGTGACATCTCCATATATCCTTATCAAAACATCCCCTTTCCAGCATGCATAAATTTATGGTCCGACTTTTCTTTAAAAAAAAGAACGAAAATGCGAATTTATCCCAAGCCATTATGATAGCCCTCGCATATTTAATATTAATCACGAGTATTTAGAGAAATAGAAGGGAAAAAAGCGCCATCCTAACAGCTGGTCTATGAGGTTTAGTTAATTAATTACTTAATTATACCAGGCAGATAACACGTGTTGTGCAAAATATTGGGAAATAGTCTTGCCATAAACTCTGCACTTGACGGTCGTGATGAAACCGTCACAAAAGAATACCCGGTGTCATATAACTTTAAATTAGTTTGCTTTAATGAAATTAGCGAAACATTCTGTGGAGGGCAAAATCTTTCTTAATGAGATTTGGCGATAAAAATTGGTGTTCTTGGCGATGTAGTCGGAGAAGTTGGTATTTGAGGCTTAATTAAATTGGGAGATAAGGGAGGTGATAAATTCCCAATAGGGTCGCTTTGGTTAGGAATTATTGTGTCATAAAGTATCAGGTGATTGCAAGGAAAATATATCAAAATATTGGTCGTGTGGTATAATGTGTTTGCTAATTGTAGTTTTATGAAGTTATTTGATAATCTGTTAATCATATTAAAAACTGCGTAAATTATAAAGATTCAAATTGTGGTCCATTTGGAATACCTGATATCACTATTTAATGTTTTTGATTATGAATCTCATTTTCTTCTGCGTTCATTCATACATTCCGTCAAACACATCAAATCGAAGTTATAAATGTTAATTGTCTGTTGTATGAAATTTTTGTTTCCTCTATATTCCCCGGATATTCCTTAGACGTTATAAGACCCATAATACTTATGTAATTCTAAAATTTTGTTATGTTTTTTTAAATGTATTTATACGACGTTTTTATAAATAATACAAACATATAAATAAATAAGAACTTTCACTTTTCATAAATATATAATTCGATTTAGTAACAGTATATAATTTTCTTTCTATGTAGAAGGAAACTTCTCTTTTCTTGATTATGTTATGAATTTATTTATTTATCTCACAAATGAGAATAAAAATAAAAAAGCAGTAAATTCTGTTCAATATTATGGTTGAAAATTGAGCAATGAATATTAATAGTTGTATAATTTGTTCATTGAGGGTTGGTCCTCCGTTAAGGGGACAGTAGGTACCCACCACAGAAAAAATAATAATAAAAATTTATCTATCTTTTTATATATGAAACAGCCTTATCTTTTCTTTAAAAAAATATTTAGCATTATGTTGTTAAATGAAATGAAACAAGTGTGCGAGTAAAATGCAGTCAAATGTTATTTGTTTCTAAATATACATATTTTTTTTTGAATCTCTATTTAGACTCCTTGTGTGCCAACAAGTATAACACAAGGCTTACAAACGTAAGTCAATACTCAATCAATAGTGGTAGGAAGTTTTAAGTACAGGGATACAAGCACAAATGGGAATCAAAAGGTAAAAAGAAACAAGAAGGGATGCAAATACAATAAACACAGAACAAAATACAAGATTGCTCACGTGCAAAAACGGAGACATTCAGTAACTAAAATTATACAATGGTGGAGGTTTGGTAGCACATGTGTGATTAGAAGAAGATTTTCAAAATACAAATGCATAAAAAGCATACATACACACAAATACTTAAGAATATACACACAGACATATATATATATACGCACTTGCAAAAAAAAGAAGAAAAAAAAAACAGAAACATACACATACACAGTAAATGTTAGAAAAAACACGAATAATAATAATAATAATATAATAAAAAAATTTAAATTTACAATCTAAACAATACGAGAAAAAATGCTATTAATATATGCACAAAACGATGTAAAAGATGACTTGCTCTGAACAAAGGCAGAGAAAGGAGGAGGCCACGCTATATTGTTCTTTTGTAGGCAATTCATGAGAGTACGTCTTTCGGAAGAGAATTTAGCACAAGCAAATATTAGATGCTTGACATCCTGGACTGTGTCACTGGAGCAAGAACACTGGTCAGTAGGTGACAAATTGAAGCGCTTCAAATAGGCTTTAAAGTTTCCATGCCCAGTTAGAAACTGGGTAAGTATAAAATTAGGATGAAAGTGTTTAGCCTTTAAACGACTCTGAATAGAAGGAATAAATTCCTTGGTGAAGAGCGCATTATTTGATATTTGATATAATTTATTCCAATCAGAAATAATTTTTTCCTTAAAAATATTTTTATAATATGATTTCGGAATGCTCATGGGAATCAAATTGCTTAATTTTGTAGCTTCTTTTGCAAGCCAGTCAGCACGTTCATTGCCATAGATTCCCGTATGACCTCGAACAAAAGAAAAGAAAACTTTTACACCTCTGCTTCGAAGAAAATTGAGATCAACTTGCGTTTGAACAATCAGATGATTTTGAGAATCAATGTTATTTAAGGCATATAAAGATGAAAGAGAATCACTGCAAATTAAGAAATCCGATGAAAGGTTTTCGTTATTACAGATCCAAGAGACTGCTTGAGCTATGCAAAGTAATTCAGCCTGAAACACACTACATTCATCTCTTAGTCTAAATTGGCGAGTTTCAATTTCAATAAAATCTTGGAAGATAACAAATGCAAGGCCAACCTTATTGTTGATTTTGCTACCATCTGTAAAGCAGACAACAGGAAAGTTGTCTTCAATATTTTTACGGTAATTAACAAAATTAAGGGGAAATCGTTCAGAAGGATGAGGAAGAACAGAAAATCGCAGGGAACCATCTAGACTCTTAGTGGTAAAGTTCTTCGTTGCACTCTTGAATTCATTATTTCTGATAATAAAGATGTCAATAGGTGGGAAGCCCGAAATAGCAAACACAGCATCATAGGATATCGTTCGATACCCAGAAATAACTCGGAGAAGTATTCTTCGTTGAATCTTTCGCAAGAGCCGGCAATTTATTTTCTTCTTCAAGGCAGATCCCCATATTCGTGAACCATAACAGATAAATGGAATAATGCCTTGTTTATAAATGAGAGATGAGACATTGGACGTGATCCCAAAGCTATTTCTGGCAACCCTATTAAGCCCTAGCAGAATTTTTTCACATTTATTTGAAAGATGCAGAATATGTTGTTTCCAACAGAATTTACTATCAAGGACAATACCAAGATATTTTAGTTCCTGCACACAATCGAGAGGAATTCCATTAAGGGTGAGGTTGCTTGTGAGGGTGTTGTTTTCTCTCTTCTCCAAGATCATAACTTTTGACTTGACAGCATTAAACTCTAATTTAAAATTATTTACCCAGGTTGATACAAAGTCAAGGGTAAGCTGCGCTTGTCTGCTTATATCATGAAAAGACTTTCCCTGAAAACAAAGAAGTAAGTCGTCGGCAAAAGCAATCGTTTCACAAGAGAAAGCCAAGATTTTTTCCAAAAAATCATTAATAATGATGTTCCAGAGAAAAGGTCCAGAAACGGATCCCTGAGGACATCCCTTGTTCAAAAATCTCTCTTTTGAGGAATGACCTAACGATAAAGTCACAGATGTATCCTTCAAGAAGCTGGAAATTACGGCAAATAAGTTGTTAGGGATGTTAGATCTTTTTAAAAGGCTCAGAATACCAGGCCACCAAGCATTATCAAAAGCTCCTTTAATATCCAAAAAAAACCAGGATTGTATGAAAATTTCTCTTTTTTCCTTTTAAAACAATTTCATTAAGTTTCATCAAGGCATCCTCGGTACATTTTTGTGGCATAAAACCAAATTGATTTTTACTGAAAAAATTATCTTTGTGTAAACGCCAGGCCACTCTGTTGATAATGAGTCTTTCAAAACATTTACCCAAAGTTGACAGTAAACTGATACACCTAAGGTTGTCTAAATTAGGGATACGGACGTCGTTCACTTTGGGAATCAGGATAATACTAGCTTTTTTCCAAAAGAGAAGAAAAGTCTTGAGACGAAGACATGAGTTAAAAACTTTAAAAAAAAAGACCAGGGTGCATTACATGCAATTTCTTGACAACTTCATTAGGAATAGAGTCAGGGCTAGGTGTCTTTTTTAACTTCAATTTACTTATAACAGCATCAATTTCATGGATGGTAAAAGGTGGGTTATTCTCTATGCTGCTATTGAAAAGAGCGTCATTTCGTATTTCCTTGTGACAATCATCATCATCGTTCTCACAATCGTCAGGAAAAGAATGGAAGATAATCTCATTAATTGTCTCTTCAAAAGATTTATTTTTTTTATTTTTTTTTTATTTTTTTAGTCACAGTTCCACATGGAAGAGCAATTCCACTGAGTTCAACTCTCTTCTGAAACTGCTGTTTGACGCCATAAGTATAAATTTTTTTCCACACCAAAAATGATCCAAAAATTCCCTCCATGAGCTTAATTGGTATCTAAAGTTTTAAATTATAATTAGCTCTTAATTCTTGGTATTTACTTTTATAAATTTCTCTTAAAGCGATATTCTCTTACATCTTGGAATCTTCGTCTTGCAGCATTAACGTGCTTTCTCATGCACCCAATTTCTGTTGTCCACCAAGGAATTCTGTGCATCCCTTGCTTTTTAATTGGAATGGTTATTTTACAAGAATTCTGAATTATAGAAAGAGGATCATTTACGAGATCATGCAAAGATTCTGGATTTTGGCAGGAGTCGATGAGATTACGAATTCTTGACAGCAAGTTTTTCGATGAGTCATAGAAGAGTTTCCAGTTCGCTTTTTTCAGATGGAAGACAAGGACGTCATTATTTTTTGTTGGGGAATTGGTATTAAGAACAATATCGAACTCAATTGCTTTGTGGTCGGAGAGAGAATCATAAGTAGGCAAATGCCAACAAGAAACATCTTCCAGCAAATCAGTTCCAACTTTGCGTGTTAAAATCACCCAAACAAAATTCAAACATGCACCCATTTTTAAAAATATCTAGAAAGTGTTGACATATATCGTTATTAAAGTGTATCCATTTGCGTATCTGATGTAATGGAATTTGCCTGTAAAATTTGAGGTAATTGGAATACTTTATTTTTAGGAATAATTTTTTCTTGTTTTCAAAAGAATTCACAGATCCCAAAGCCAAATAAACCGTGCTAAAAATACCAGATTGTTTCATAAAAAAATAAATGTATTTATTATTATTATTTTTCCAAAATTTTGTTTCATTTAGGAAAAAAGAAATTCAAACTCATAATTCAATGCATTGCATTACCGTGAATTGGGATGCATATCCTGCGTTTTGTCTGTTGGCGTAAATTGGAAGTTCAGAGAATGGAGTGTTATCTTTGCTACTTGTTCATGGTACAAAATTACGAGGATCATCCCTTATAATCCTTGCACAACTTCAAAATTCAATATTAATTAACAATCAATTAAGCCTGCATTTTGAGATTCATTCTTGCTTTTATCGAGGCAATTTACATAATTATATATTGTTCTTTTCTATACAAAAAATGTTCCAGTAAACCCACATAATTAATATATGCTAAATAAGCGTGTATATATACAAGGTGTTGCACACAAAAAAACGAAACTAAGTGTGTAGCTTAAGAAATAGTGGAGTTGGCAACAACTATTTTGATGACGTCATTCCACATCCATCCTCTATCCATGTGATCTGTTTCGCCTTCATCAATCACGCCAGTTCGGAGTACTGCGTCATTGAGTGAACTCGTGCAACTACAATCTGCCGGGAAAATGTCGAATCAACATCAAGTTTTCTTTTGAAACTTAAAAAATCAGTCACGAAACCGTTTCATTTATCGACCGAGGCTTATGGATATGAAACTTTGTCTAGTGCACATGTGTTCGAGTGGTATAAGAGGTTTTCAGGGAAAGTGTCAGTGCGGAAAATGAACATGCTAGGCGGCCAAGGCCATCGATTACAGACCAAGGCATAGCCAAAAGTCATGATATGAGTGAGTTCCCACTTACATCAGTGGCCGAGTGTTAATAAACACAAATACATTGAAGTTACTAAACATACTTCACGAAAAAATTAGGGGAAAAGGCCGGAATTGGGGAGTCCTGGATGGTTATTGCACCAAGACAATGCTGTTGAGCAGTTTTTGACCAGCAAAACCTTTACTATAATGGGGCATCCTTCTTATTCTGATTTGGCCTCATATGTACTTATCTTATTTCCTACAGTTATCTATACAAATAAATAAAATTGAAGTGTCTGTTTGTAATTTCAAATTAGCAGCTTTTTACTTAATGCACTAAAAGTATATACGGTACTCATAACAAAAAACCAATTTTTAAAATTTTTGTCTGTCTGTCTGTCTGTCTGTTTGTTCCGGCTAATCTCGGAAACGGCTGGTGCGATTTTAAAAAATTCTTTCACTAATGGAAAGCTACATTAACGGGGAGTGACATAGGCTATATTTTATTCCCGTATTCTTACGGGAACGGAAACTATACGGGTGAACGTGAAACTGAATGCCAAGATGAACGCCAAATTGAACGCCAAGCTGAGCTAATGAAGTCGTTGTTTTGGTTACTGGCGACCGATGCTCTTCATGAGACATAACAGTGTTACGCGCACATGATAATACGCTGACACGTGCCATATTTTTTTTTTATGATAGTTATCTCACTGTTCAGTTAAGTAGAGCATCGGCTGTTTCGTATGCACTTTTAAAAATAATAAATCAAGGCTTCATAAGCAAAAAGCAATGCAAGAAACAAAAAATTGATAAGTTTTACGGTTAGTTTTAATCCTTTCTTTTTTTTTATTTACATTTTTAGTCACACTTGAACAATAGTTATTATTTGCTTAATATTTATATTGTAATCGAAGAATAATATTTTTCAAGGTATCTTTCATTTTTCTACCTCTCTGTTTTTCTTAATTCAAATTGTTCTTAATTTCTTAATTGTGAGTTTCTTTAATGTGGCGTTGCGGGGGCTCAAGTGGCGTTATAGATAATTATCCCCATTTTTAAACTATTAGACGTACAGTCTTGAAATTTGAAAAGCAGATTCCTTTCGTAAAGTAGAGAACCGCTACAAAATGGGTTTCACGAATATGAACTTCCAAGTTTAATTTCGGGAGATTAAGAGGCGTAATTGATAAATATTTCCATTTTAAACTATTTGATCATCCTGCTTGAAAATTGGTAGGCATGTTCCTTTCATGGAATAGAGTTCCTCTAACAAAGAGTAAAACGAAAATTGACCCCCAAGGAGGGTTGCGAGGGGTCAAGAGGAGTTAAAGAAAAAAATTCCTGTTTTTAATTGTTAGACCCATATACTTGAAATTTGTTAAGCATGTTTCTTTTGTTGAATAGGGATCCACTAAGAATGTATTTTAAGCAAATCAAGTTCTGGGGGGGGGGGTGCAGGGGATTACTGGGACGTATTGACAAAAAAATTACTTTTTTCGAGCTACAAGGACTATAATAATGATATTTGGTTTGCATTTTTCTTTTGTTGAATTGAAATCCGCTAAGAGCGGTTATTTTGGAAAACGGCTCTCAACGGGATTACGGGGATATTGATAGTAAAACTTTTTTTTTTTCCTGTTAGATTTAGACTTGAAATTTGGCTTGCATGTTCAATTTACGGAGTAGAGATCCACCGAAAATTGGTTTTGCGGGAATCCACTTGGTTTTTGGGTTACGAAAGAGCAAACATCATTCTATGCTTCAATTTTAGAGATTTTTAGAAAACACAAATTAGATGAGTTCTGCCCCTTTTTTTATCAACAGGCGACAGTTACAGGTATAATTATATTTTTCAATACAATCGAATTCTTAATGCAGGACTTAGATATCAATAATTTATACATATATATAAGCAGTAAAAATTTATAAAACATCATGAAATTCCCAGCGAAGCGGGCGGGTAACAGCTAGTATCGTACTAAAAGGGAACCCATTTGACCTCAGTTGAAGAGGTTCAGGCAGAAATGGAAAATCTCCTAAGGGCCTTTCAAAAACCTTGTTCCAGAACTGTTACCAGATATGTGAGTACCGAATGCAGAAGTGTGCGATTGCTGAAGTGAACTACTTTAAAGGCGATACTGTCACGTAGAACGGATTATGTAAGTACATTGATTTATTGGACCAGTCTCGTTTTTTTTGTGTCACACATCGTATATGTGTGTGCATTCATTCACAATTTCCGAGAAAAATAATTGTTATTTCACAAGAACTTTTTGCACAATAGACAACATATTCAATAACATTTAAAAACTATTATTTTGATTGGTTTTTATCCATAGGTTGTCTTGTAAAACAATAATACCTATTTCTTAATTTAATATTCCATATTGCGAAAGCTTTTGTCACACACTTACTTATATATGATTAATTATGCAGAGTAAAGAGTGAAGCATTATTTTATATGCCTTTAATGAACATATTTTTTTAGTAAGTAAAGTTTCATTAAAGCAATGTTTGAAAATTCACTTCAACTATTGAATTCCCCTTACTTATATTGCAAGTTTATCGAATCAACATTGTTTTCCTCATTTTTTTGGAAAATATGTTCGTATTTTACATTCGATTTTGCGACAATAATCCTATAAAACCTTTAATGGTTTCAACAGTAAAATAAAGCTAAATCTTAAAGAGTTTACTTAAAAACCATTAACATTTGAACGAACATTACTCTAAAAAATATAATAATTTTTTAAATATGTTTGTAAAACACATTTTATAAGCTGTGTGTAAAAGAGATTTATTCATAAGATTCAAGAAACAAGTCCTAAAGTCAAATTGACTGAAATAAAAAAATTTCCGAAACTGATTTCTTACTTTCATAAATGTAGAATACTTAAAAATACTAACAGTATTTCACAATTCTTATTGAATTAAATGGACTAGATAAATAATAGAAATAAATGTTTACTTGGCTATTAATAGAATATTTAGTGGCTGTTTAAAATACTTAAAATGTTTCATCTTTTTTTACAAATCAAAATCTCAAGTACAAAGAGCCCAACATTGTTCTTCATTTCCGTCCAAAAACGCAAACTTCAAAGAGCACTTTTTATCAAAGAAAGACGGCTGATATATCCTTCAGAAAGCACTGACATACATATATACCTTTGAAGTTCGAAAAAATTTTGCTGATGCCATGAACGGAAAAAGAATCTATGGAGTCGGAAAAAAAAGGGAAAAAATCTCTTTTCTCCATGATTTCGTTTGGAACTGAAAAGGAAAAAATTTGAATAATACTTACCTATATCAGAATTCGAAGAACGTCTCACTTATTATTGCGATAAAGAAATCGAGTCAAGGAATCTCAAATGTTTCTGTTTCTCTGTAGTTTGTTTATGTTGGAGATATCTAGTCCATAAAAGTTATCCAGGTATTTAGAGTGTTTTGTAAACTAAGTAGAATTTAACGATAAAGTGTCTATAACATTTGATTAGCCTTGTTAGTAATGCATTTTGAAAGAAGAAAAATCATGAATTTCGAAATAATTGAGCTGTATTTTTTGTTTGATTCAACATAAATAAAAAAAATAAACTCTTGAGATAAATTTTCAAAAAAAAATGTTATTTGTATTAAAATGTTTATTGATGTATTACACGAAATAAAAAAGCAGGACCAGTACATATGTTTCATGAAACTTACATTTGTTGCCATTTTTCTAATATAGTTTAGAAAAGAAATTATTAAAGTAATAAACGAAAGGGTTTTCTATAATCTTAGGACAATACGGATTGAATAGCAAATAAAGATATTTTGAATACCATTTCTAGGAAGTTTTCAAATGAAAAATTGCAAAACAATTCCTAGAAATGAATAGTAGGGAATTCAAAATATGTTTAAATACTTCCTAATTAAATAACATATAATGTAAAATGAGTAATTAATATAATTTTTATTAATATATTAATTTTTAAGAGGGGTTTGTAATATTTGATATACTTTTGTTTAATGTTAGGGTTAAAAAAGAAAATAGGGCAAAAGAATAGTTTTTAGAATAATTTTTAATGATTCAAGGAAGCCGTTTTTACTCTTTAAAGTTGTAAAAATTTAAGTAAAGTTCTCTTCTGTTTATGTTTATGTTCTATTTATGTTTATTTAAACAATGTCGTGAATTAATTATAGTTAGCTTTCTTCTTCGTTAAGCTATTATTTTTAACAATTCGCTTAAAAATGGCAAAAAATATAGCTACTTACAATTAGCATCAAATAAGTAAGTAAGTAAAGAAAACGTTTTTCTCTCTCTTAACTGGCTTATAATATTATATCTATACGTACCATAAAAAAATGTTTAGCAGTTAGAAGATAAATAATTTTTTTCACATGCAAGAGCCTTTTTTTTTCATTTTCAGAAAAATGTTTATATTTTGTTTATATAAATGTTAATATATAATGTTTATATAAATAACACACACCCACTCTCCATTTTCTCAGATACAGAACACTTTTTGTTTGTTTGTTTTATTTCTATTAACCGCAAGTGAATTTTATACATGCATATATAATCAGCTTTACATTCAAAACATTCGCTTTATGGTTACACCTTATTCTTTTAGACACTAAATCTGAAATTAGTCGTCAAATCTGGAAATGGTATATGGAATTATTCGCCAAATTTAAAAATGGTATGTGTAATAAGTCGCCATATCTGGAAGTGGAATATGGAATTGTCGCCAAATATGTTTTTCTTTATTCCTGACGATCCTGTAAAGGACAATGGAACAAAATTATGAAATTATTGTATTGTCATCGGTCCTTGACAAGTGTGCAAAATTTCTAATTTATCTGACCTTTTAAAGTGGATAAAAATCGAGTTCCAAGATTCCGTTACATGCAAGTGAAACTTATAAAAGCATATTAAAAGGACACGCATTATAAAAGTATTTTATGTAAAATGCTGACATACATGTATCGCTTTATTTTTGAAGAACAAATAAGTAAAGATCAAAGGTAGGCTTTAAATCTACTGATGAAATTTAATCTATAAACACTTGGAGATCTCACTTACTCTCTAAATAATTTACATTAAATTATAATGTGAACTGGTTTTTATTAATTAATTTCACGCTGAGAAGCAAAACAGGTTGTTTAATACGCCATTAATTCTTTAAAATAAAACAAAATTCACCGTCACGACAAATGATCGCTTATTAAAATATTTGAAGTCAACTTATATGCATTTTCCCTAACTTTCGTAATCTTTTACGATCCTTGGTGATCTTCATTTTATAGGTCAATGATTGCCAGTAAAGCCTGGTTGCTATCACCCTGCATAAACCTTTTGACCAACATTACTCATTGTCAGATTCTAAGGATTACTTCAATTATATTGCCTTTCGCTTAGGATATAGACATAAGTCAGCCACTCCTGCGCTAATGTATCTTTGGGATTTTCTTCTTTTAATGGTTGCTTATGGCTTTATTTTTGACTTATGCTGGGATGGGAACTATATATATATTTCAAATAGTATATACATATTATAAGGATATAATTTCTTCCGTTAGATTTTACATACTTTGTCTCGACTTATACTTCAAACTATGTTTCTCGAATGAAATTGACATAACTATAACCTTTAAACATATAAAAAAAAAATTAAGGTTTTCGATACACAATAACTAAATTTTTTAAAAAAATGCATGAACTTTGAAAGTATAAGGCCTTTTCTAGAAGTCTTAAAATAGTTTTAAAATTCTCTACGCTCTCTACATGATTACATCGTACCTCGCACTCTTTGAATAGCAAGACAAATCATGGATTCGTGTCCGGATTCCATCAAAATCGCCTCGAGAAATAATAGGGTTGCTGCATATTAAATTGACCTGGACCAGAACTGTAGGTTGGGACATTAATATACCCGCTAAGGTTTTGTTCTGGACTATCTAACTAAGATTTTTAAGTAGGACCTATGCTACTAATGCTCGTATAACTATAGACATACTTTAAGATATAAAGATAAAATTTCAATTCGTTTAACCCAGTAGGGGAAATTTTTTATTATAATTCGTGAATAAAAGAGTTAAGTTGGCAATTAAAAGACTTAAATTGGCGATTAAAAGTTAATTTGGCAATTAAAAATTTTAATTTAGCAATTTAAAAATAATTTGGAAGTTAAAAGAAAAAATGGTGGTAAAATGTTAGTCGGCAATTATAAGAGCTAAGTTTGCGATTAAATAGAAGTGGATAGAAAATAAGCATAAAAGAAAAGAATATTCTATTCTCACTAGGATAATCTCTCCAGTTTTAATAATATTCTCCATGCATTCAAATGAGGATTTGTAATTGTTCAGAATGATAAATTTTAACGCGTTTACAATGCAGAAAAATATACTAATGAAATTTGTTTTATTACAATACTTCATTTATTAGATTCCTAATATATATATCGAAAATTCACAAAGAAAAAAAATAAACCCTGAGTTAATTCAAACAAAGAATTTGATTCAATAAAAATAGAGAACTTTTATTTTAACACATCGCTGAATAAATGTAATACATCCAGCTCTTTTTAAAATGTATTCGCTCAAGGAAAACATCTTTCTCCGACATGACAGAACGAAATTCCTTTTCTGAAATACTTTAAAACTTACCAAACACATTTTGTTTGAATTCAAAATAGGCCCTTGCGTAAACCATTGTCATTCGAAATCATTCTCTCCATTTGACCATGTCACCTAACTGAGACATTTCCATTTTTACCAGTAGGAAAAGAAACGAAAGAGGACTTCCGCTTGAAAAAGTGTAAATAGAGATAGAACACACCACTTAGATAAAGCCCAGGAAAAGAGTTTTTCAGTGTCGGGTAAGTGAAAAACCTGTGTCGGAAAGTTCAACAAAGAAAGCTTTCAGATGACACCGTTCCTCGGAAATACAAAGGGAAAGAATTGTAACATTTTCTTCTTAGCTTTTGTATGCGCAGGGAGTGAATATCGGTAACAATAGTACGGAGGGTCCATTTTAAATAAATGACAAAAGACGGACTGCTGAAGATGATGAAAATCAATATAGGGGTTATTCAAAGATTTTGTTTTAAAAAGAAATGTTTAGTCAACAAAGGGAGAATTGTCAATCCTGAAGTGGGTATTCTTTACATTCATTATGTACAGAGTTCTTATTTCATGAGATTGAAGTATTGGTCGAACACTCAATTTTGTCTTGAAATGAAAGCTTTTGTAGAAGATTTTGCAGTTTCTGTAACTATTTTTAACTTAGTGTAACATTTTAATGGCTTGAGCTACACAGATTTTTGGTGTAATATAATATTCTAGCCCAATTATATAAACAATAAAAATCAGTGAAATACAAAGGAAATAAATTTAATATTTTTAAAATATGAATGTATTTAAAAGATATCCGATTACAATTTTACTCGCGCCTTTGGTCGGGGGAATTGAAGTGAAAAGGAACAGTTTTCTGATCAGTCTCGACGAGAGAGATAAAAGCAAAGGTTCGAAGGCAAGAGTGTGATTGAGGGTTACATTAGCGTCGCTCTATAAAGTTACAAGATGCCTATTGTCGACGGAAATCATAATTTTTAACCATAGACAAGTGACTACGACACCGAAATCAGCACTTCTTCTCCTAACTTCTACACCAACAAAAGGACTTTTCAGCATCGGCATATTTAACGCATCGAAGGCAAGAGAGTTGCGATGGTACAAACCTAAGAGGAAGAATACATAGCCCAGAATAGGCAGAACACATATTATTCTTTTCATTCTGGATTATCAGTCGAATCTGAAA
Organism: Trichonephila clavata; assembly: GCA_019973975.1. Classification (NCBI taxonomy): domain Eukaryota; kingdom Metazoa; phylum Arthropoda; class Arachnida; order Araneae; family Nephilidae; genus Trichonephila; species Trichonephila clavata. Next base: position 58,213 of record BMAO01036639.1, on the reverse strand, counting down.
GCTTGCATCTTTTTTCAAGTACTTAAGGTATAACCCTATTACAATAGAAAATCTCGAACTATGAAATTGGTTTTAAAACAATGACACTTTTTGAATGGCATTTACGGTAACTGTTATAATAATATAAAATACAATAACTATGAAGTTTTTACTCAAATTAGTATTTCGTATTACATTAAAAAAGAAAGCGATGTAAGAAAAATAGAAAAAACAACTCAATATACGATTGCGTATCCATCAGAAGATAACTATATTAACTTTAACAAATAACTTTCGTTAGTTTTGCAATGTTGTACGAATGCTTCAAGAAGAAAAAAAATGTTTGATCCTTAAATATGCCAAGAAGGAAAACAAATTACGATAAACAGTTCTCCAGTTGACATTGGCATCCTCAGATTTATCGTAAAATTCTTTCTGATTTCAGTTACATTTTGGTTATTTCTTGCATATCTTATTTATTAGTTTATATACTATATCAATTGATTGATAAAATGTATTTTATTTTTGTAGACCTTTTGTTTTATTCCAAACCAAATTATAAGAGAGAATTATCATTTTTATACATAATTTTGTTCCTCATTGTTAAAATAAGATGTTTGAAAAAGAATAAAAAAAAGCACAATACAATGGTACCCCGAAAATGGCCTTTTTAATAGTTAATACTTTATGTTACGTATTAACACTCTCAACATTATAAAGGTTTTGGAACTTTTAAAGAGACAGAACTGTATGCAGTTTTAACATTTGAACTCAAACAATTTTCTTACGCTCCACTGTGAAAGCAATTTCTCTTTAAAAAAGAAGTAAGATGAAAAACTCCATACATTGCAACAGCCTACCCTGAAGATATGTATAAATGTCATTTCACAGTAAAAGAAAAAAAAGAAAAACACTTCGACAAGGCTCGGTTAAAGCCAAACGGTGCTCTCTGTTTGTTTGTTTCTTCCAGTTCCGATGGTTCTAAATTAGATTGAACCTCCCCTCCAGAAGAAAACACGGGACCATCTAAATAAAGTTAGAGAATTTTTCGACGGTGGCAGAGGAGGTAACGAGAAACTCATTTTATGTTAAGGCGTCAATATCGTGGAAGAAAAACAACACTAAAAGGAAACTTAAAACTCTTTATTTCGGTCGTCATTTGAGCTGGTATGGCTCTTAGAGCGTCTTAGTCCAGTCATATTTATCTGGAATAAAAATAAGTCCGTGTAAGTTGTGTGGAAAGGAATTTTGTTATGGATGGAGATTAATTCATAAATCGATTAATTTGAGTTCAAGTATAAAACGGTGGATTGTTTCTTTTTTGTTGGTGGTGGAAATGAATAGCTTCGAAGATATAATATTTTTTATTAGAGATTGTTAAAAGTTAAAATAAGAATTTATTTAATGGGATATAATATTGGTTTCTGGTAATATATTTATTTTTAGTGCTACAACTTTTGGTTAAAATAAAGTACAGAATATTTGGACATTTATTTTTTCTATAACTGTTTTATTCTGGTCAACCCTTGCAAATTTAAGTTTTTTTTTTTAAGTTTTTTGTTGTTGTTATTTTAGAGATAATTTGACAACTTCTCTTAAAAAATTTCAGAAATTATTTCTGAAACCGAATTTCACTATCATATTTTATTGTAACCATAATTGTTGTTTTAATTTTATAACGAAAGATCTATAATTAATTAATTAAAAGTTTATTTATCACTAAATCATGAAAAATGGTTATCTTTCTCAGAATATGTATGTTTGAAAAAAAGAGGTTATATTTTTAAAAATCATTAGCATTATTGATATATTTAAAAACATCTTGCTAAATAAATAAATAAATTTTACAAATTTTAATAAATTTTAAATATTATGACTCATAAAACATTAACAAATTAGTTTAACTCATATTTAAATAATTTTTTTATACTATGACTCATAATTAGCAGAAATTTGGGACTTATAGATGATTTATTAATATCGCACTGCAGAGCAACATAAAAACTATTGAATGCAGACCTCGTAATTTTGAATCTTGGTCAAGTGACCAGGGTGACACCCGACATGGCACCTTACTCTCCATACTTGTACAACTTTTTAACCTGAAGGCTTAGAACCTCTATTGATTTATCATGCATTAGCCAACAGGAAAACTGTGGAGCTTAATTCTTTACAATCAAACAAAAATTAATATTATTAAAAAAATTGTGCCTCTTACAAACTGAACTCAATATGTTAAAATCCATTTCACGTAATAGAAATTGTGTTACGTGAGTTTCAAATTTAATACCAAAATTTTGAGTTACACCCATCTGGTATTAGAAAAAATTCAAACGTAGTTTGTAATATATTTATTTTTCAATAATTTATAAAAAAAATAATGAAAGTATCAATCAAAATGAATTAGAAGCAGAATGATATTTTCAAGTGCGCATGTTTTAAGAATAAAATAACTTTTCATGTGATGTTTTATATATGTATGCAATGTGTCACGTGACGAATAAACAAAATTTCAGTGAAAAATCTTTGTTTTTTTTTCTTTGCTTTTGAATCTACTTCTGTTAGTCTACATGGAAATGACAAATAGTTCTATGCAATTCACTAGCCAATGTATTTATGTCACATTTAGAATCCTTATATGAAATCTTTTGACTACTAACCTTGTAATTTTTAAACACAGTCAAGTAACGAGAACAACTTTACTAAACAATTCCGTTTTAAATTTCTTCTCCATGCCAACTTGAACTTTTCAATCGAGAACTTGGATTGCGAAGTGTTCCCCAATCTCATATCCGATAAGATCAAAATAAATATGATGGATTATATTGCAAAGAAAATGAATATGTACATAGCATTATACAGAAAAGTCATTCTTTCTTATTTTGTAAAATAAACTTGCGTAAAAAATAATTTTCATAAATGTAATATCATAATTGAGTTCTCATACAAGAATATTTTATATTAAATTGAATGTTGTGATATTTTTCGAATTCTATGTACCCTGAAATCGTTAAAAAATACCAAATATATAAGCCTTCTGAATCAATATTCAATTTATAACTAGATTCTGCTCAGACTCCTGTCTTTATTACCTGTTTAGAATTCATGACCTTATTGTTACTTTAATAGAATTTCTGCTTTTCTTCGCAATTCTATCTAGGACGAACACAAAAAATGCTTCTTAAAGCGTACAGGTGATGAAGTTTTCCAAGGAAAATTCCAGTTTTTATCCAATCTATAAAAGCGTTTAGTTAATCTAATAATTTATTCATAAGTTTTCAGAGAAGGCATTTTCAAAAATTCGATAAAAATAAATTTATATGGAGATTGTAACTTTTTTGTTTGCTCTGTTTGACAGAGACTTGTCTAGTTTTTCATGGAAATAAAAATTCCATAGAATTAACAATATTCTTAGAGATTCAAAACATCTGTTACAGAAAGCCGTAAATACAAAGATAACTTTATGATTGGCAGCATTAATGTATTCAAAGAGTATTAAACAATACTCTTTGAAATCTATGTTCATTCCGATGGATGTAATCTATGTTAAATTCTTAGAAAATCACATTTTCATAGTTTTCCCAGAATAGCATAAACTCTGACAATTGCATTTTTCCAGCAAAATATGAGTCACACAATCACATGGAAAAATTATACTAATGAAGATTGCAATTTAATAGGATATAGTGTCCTTTCCCCCTTCACATAGTAAAAAAATCACTTATAATAATTTATCGATTATTTCACATATGATTTATTAAAAATATTAAATTAACGCTTAATGGAATATATTTGAAGATATCACTTGCATCTTTAAATGAAGGAATTTGACAGCACTTTAACGGAAATGAAAATTTTTTGTATAAGAGACAGGTAATATTTTTCAATAGAAAATAAAAAAAAGGTAACAAAAAAAAAAAAATGGAAAGCAAAGTTTTCGTGAAAACTGATACTTTTTATGGAAACTTTAGAATGCATTGTAATAAAATATTTAATTCCTTTCTAACATTTGTTTTTCTTTAGCTATAAAATGTTACATGGAAATATTTTCGATTTTCTTTTCATGTATTTGACTTACACAGAAGTATTTTTCAGTTAAATATTTTAACCATCATAGGGGGGTTTTTGAAGACATTCTTGGTGGCTTTTTTATTAATTGACATACACGTAAAGGTATTCTGATCAAGAAATTAATAAACATCTAAAAATGTAGTTCTTGTTTCATGTAAAAAATACTTTGCAGCAGAAATGCTATTTAAATTAAGTTAATGCATTGTTTCCGAAAAAAAAATATTCAGAAAAAAATAAAATTAGAATGTCATTTTAATTCTCGACGGCACTTAAAACTAAATTAGAATAGTTACTATATATATATATATATATATATATGCACCTCAACATTAATAAATGCACTCATTAAGAGGAATTAATTCCAGAACAATGTTTTAAAAATAGTATCAATTCCGCATAATGCATTTCTTTTTCATTTCTTCATTTGCAACGACACTAACTTAATAATGTTTTTTTTTTAGAGTGGCAAGTACAAACTATTTTAACATAAATTCAAAAGAAAAGCATAAAAAGTACCTATGTTTTGTTTTAGTGTTATAACATATATAATGCGGTAACGAATAAACCTAAGCAAGCGCAAAACGTTCATTCGAACACATTAGGTCACATTTAAACCAACTCATGCATTAACCAAAGGAAAGAAAAATTCACTTGAATTACCAGAGGATTATTATATATATATATATATATATATATATATATATATATATATATTGTTAAAATGCACACATCAACAAACTGGCAAATTTTTGGTCGGAATAAATATGAATTTAAATTCTATTGTTTATGTCATTTACAACACAAATTTTTTTCTAGTATTCAAATGAGTTTTAAGTAGGATGTCATTTAAAGTTAAACTACAAAAAAACATTCATTGCTACTTTAAAAATAACACTCTACTTAAGCAATGTATTTCTAATTTCAAAAAGAAGCAAATTAGTAATTTTGGATGTAATGTTATTTTCTGAATACGAGGGCTTTCCAAAAGTATGCATCTTCATATTTTTTTTTGAAACATAAAAGGGTACTTCGCATTCAAAACAAACAGTTGCCATAAGAAACCACACCCGTTGCTGTTTAAACGACGGAAAAAAGTGTTGGATAGGAGAGAGGATACATATGTAGGATGCTGAAGAGAGAGTAGCAAGAGACCTACGAGCCCGAGGATAGTCGAGTATGAATCATGATGACTGACAGACAAATGATGACAACAGGGTCACTAAGGAAAGTATGCAATTATGTGGTATGGATGGGGACATCGAAGTAGTAAGACCGTTTTCTATGAATGTCAATATATGGTGTACGGTGATGAAGTCAAACCTCGCCAAAAAATTCGTGATTAGTTTTGCATGTTACGTGAGAAAAGTATAGTGGGCACAAAACGTGGCAGATTGGGGTCCATAATGCGTATTGGGCTCATGCCTATCACATGTTTTAAGATGTGTAGGGAACCCAGGGCTTCTCAAACTTTCAATATTTGCGACCCAAAATTCAATCATAATTTTCATCACCCCCTCCCCTTCAATATAATAATAATGTATAAATACAATAATACTATGCTTTCACACTAAAGCTACACAATACAACTTTAACCTCTTAAGAGCCACCGGCGTGTATAAACGTCTCACTCAGCCAAAGCATTCATTGTCTCGGGGGCGTATATATGCGTCTTCTGTGCAATCCTATCCACTCAAATTATTTCAAAGGATTTAGAATGCAATAAAAGGTATTTGGCAGTACATTTGCGAACGATTTACTTTTTCCAGATGATTGTTTATTTATTTATTTTCTCTCGCTCCCAATACATCACATACGCATGCCTCCTCGGAAGACGGTCGCATTGGGAAGCAAACTGCGTAGCTTTCAATCAGCAGTTAAGGGATTAATTGTAAACCTTAAAAATTATCATAAGTTTTCATTTTGTATATAATTTTATATATGACAAACGCATGGGGTCATTGGTAATTATTAAACTTGTTCTTAACTTAGCATTGTTAAATTAATTATAAAATACATGTGCGGTACTGATACATTTATATATGTATTATATCATTGTAAATGTGTAATTTATATTTTTTATTATGTCAGAATGTATTTTATTAATTTACTTTCCGTAAGTTAGTAAATTTTTAAAATAATCTTTTGTTTTCGCTAGTGCCCCCCTCGTAGAGTTACCACGCCGCCTAGGAGGCACACCCCACAGTTTGAGAAATACTGGGGTAACCAAAATGTGTCCGTAAGACTCGTGCAGAGAAGCTTGATTCTTTATTACAAGAGTATAAGAATTAGAAATAGTCCCGATCGATTGAGGCGGGACGCGTAAGAGGGATACGAGTTCCTGTTCAGATTCATCACAGGCGATGCACTGATTTACCCCCGATACCAAGGCCATCTCAACGTGGAGACATTCCAGTTCACCAATGTGGCTGAGCTTAAGGAATTGTCGCACAGGCAATGCTGATGCGTAGTTGACTGAGTGACAATTCCTTACATCCCAGGGCAACGAGTTTTTCCAGGGTGATTGCTTCAAGCTGATTGCATGCTGCGGTAAATGTTTCAATGTCATTGGCGATCCTTTTGAAAAATAATGCAATGTGTATAGCTCATGGAGCCCTGATGCATGTTTCAATGTCAATAATGCCTCAGAGTAAGAAAACAATGACGTACCTCTTCTAACATTTTTAGACTTCTAGTTGCTGAAAAATTTCCAAATTTTTAATGAAGATATTTCAATTGACATTTCAAACATGGATGAAAAGTATAACGCATATTAAGTTATTAAGATGCGTGCATACAAAAATAAAAACTTCAGAAGAGTTTTGTCTAGTGATGTAAAAATCTGGCTGAATTTTTATATGCACTGTTGCTCCAAATTAAAAGAATTTTTTATATTTTGTGGATTATCTCTAGAACTACAGGACAGGTTTTGGTGAAATTTGGTAGGGATGTGTAGGGATAATGTGTGGGGATGTATTATAATGAAAAAAAATCATAACCATTCAACTGATAAAATGCACGCATGATCATGCATGTCACTTGATGTCGGAAACAGCAGTTGAATAAAATAATATAAGGGATAAGAGGTATGGTCCCCACTTACAGAAAAACAGGTCTCACACCATGATTTTATAACGGGAATAAGAATATTCATGATTTCATGGGACAATCAACTGTTTAAAAGCCTTGGACGGTTCTCGGAGGGGAGTTGCGAGTTGCAATTGCCCTCTCCTGAGCGTCTCAGGCTCGCTCTATACCAATGAGATTGGGAGATCTTACTAGTCAGTCTATTCGGCGAATATCCACACTTTCCAGAAATGCTTCGATCAGAGGAGCTTTATGTGCCCAGCGTTGCCGTCCATTAAAACAAAACATGGGTCAACTCCCCACAAGAAGAGGCAAACATTGGGCTTCAAGAACTTATCCCAATGCCTTCCTGCTGTCACAGTGCCTCTTTCAAAGACATGGAGGTTTGTGAGAAAAATCCAACGTGATGCCTGTCCAGACCATCAAGACCCCGCTATCGTAATATTCGATTTCACGGATGTTGAAGGGCAAGTAGTGGGTCATTGGGTTTCTTCATAAGAATGTATGACAATAATATGTACCATTTAATGCGCAATTTATGAATTGAATGAAGGAAAGAATTTAGATGTTATAAAATATTTTGAATTTTTTAGCTATCTAAGGAATGTTTTAAAATGATAAGTATGATGAAGAATAAAACAGAAGTCACATAAATTGTTATAGCAATCTGAAAATTATAGATTACTGATCTTTTACATTTCTTAAAGTTTTGTTTCAAAATACTTATTGTTTATTTTGCAACATTGATAGATTTTGTAATTGAAAAATAGATGTGTTTAGAAGTCCTGTTCTTACTGCTCATAAGAGTAGATTTCATTACAAAAATCCCGTCTAAAAATCTAAAATCTTAAGGAAAATACTAAAACAATAAAAACATAAAAAATGTTTACGAATTTATAGAAATTTCATACATTTTGTACTTATAGAATCCTATGGATTCATTTTGCCTCTAAAAATATTTGGAATAACTCTCTTTTCAACTCTTCCAATACTTCGAAATTGTCTACAGAAATCTTTCAAAAGAAAGTTCAATTTCTAAAATTTTAAGACTTTCATTTTTTCTCTTAGAGATGAGTATAAAATTCTTATTCACAGCATATACACGAAGGGAGAAGTACCCGAAAAAAATGTGCAAAATTCTCTCCACACATTTTTTAATCTTCAAAAATGTGATAAAATACTTGGTTTAAAAAAATGAAAATCCACGTGGTAGAAAATATACTTATTTTTCTACCTAAATAAATTATTATTAAGTGAGGTATAAAGTATGGACTTTTCAAAAAGAATTCTTTTTAATGTGATCGTTCAAAACGCTTTTCTTAAATTTGTTAAATTATTCATTCTAATTAATAATCATTAAATTTATATAAATCAGATTAATATTTTTAAATCATAAAATAGTCCATATTATTTGATTAAAAATAGATTTAAACCGAAATCTAAATCCTTTTCAGTTATTTTTGCAGGGAGTTATCTTATCTTAAATGATTTTTGTGTAGGAATTACTATGCTAACAAAAAATAATACAGGCAATCACAGAAAATAACGACATCCTCTATCGCATAGTTGAAGCTAGCGTTTGATAGCATTAACCCCAAAAACCTATTATCTTGATCCTCTACTAGATAACTGGTAATATATTGGAAGCGCTCAAAGGTCTTAGTATATAATATTGCAACGTAATGTGACATGAATTTGGTATTCTTTTTAAGGAAAGAACACAATTAAGGATTCTCTGCTGATAACCACTATTTTATTAGTAAGGATTACTAACTGATTGTTTCTGCGGTAAAATGATATATATATATATATATATATATATATATATATATATATGTATATGCTCATAAAATATTACCATGTTTTACTTGTCCTTTTGAACTTATAATTTATTATTTATTACTGTTTATTTCCTTTGTTGTTTGGTACAATTTAGCATTGAAAAAATACTGTATTTTAATAAAGAAATATTTTTTCCTTGCATTCCCTTTCAACAAAATTGGAACAGATTAGGGAAATTTAAATCTTTGTTTACCTACTCTTCATCAAATATCAAATACATTTATAGCGGAAAGGTTTCCCTGACTGAATTTGGAAGCATTATAAAACTGTAATGTTACATACCTTTATAAATGAAATCACCTCGTAGATAAAATTGAATGATAATTTATAATCTTTATATGCAGATTTACTCAGGAACGCTTTGGCGAAATTTTCCATTCTTTAATCTAAGCATATACCTTAAGTAAATTTAATGTTACTGTTGTTTTCCACACTAAAAATATACGGATATTTAACAAATTGAATCACACACAATAATTTTTTGATATTAACACACGCCACGTATGCTATTTACCCTGCATTAACACTCTCTTTGTGAGGAAAATGTGTTTCATGGAAGTGTTTGCTTCCCAGAATAAACTTTTAAAATAAGATTATGGCAACCAGTGCATATGTGACGAGGGTTACCATATTAATGGCTTTATCCCCTTTGGCGACAAGTTTTGCGAAAATCACGATATCGCCAAGGTACGAACGATAAATCTCTAGGATTGAACTAGAAATTTTCATGAGGCTATGTAAAGGGACTTTGAAACATAAGTCAGTGGATTTCAGAAGAGAGTGTGGTCGAGATTAAAATCTGCTTATACGTTGATTGTGATAAAAGAGAGAGAGAGATAGAGAGAGAGAGGGGCTTTATATGCCGGAACTCCTGCTAGTGGAAGGCTTCAATAGAACCATTTTTGTGGAATGTCGATAAAGATAGTTCGTAACGAGTACGTTTTGCACCATTGTAAATAATTTGTAACAATATTTCTTTGTTTGTATATTTCGAACTGTGTTCGTGTAGTCATCTGTTCGTACTTGTTTAATAAATCAGTTATTATTCAAATATTTGGAGTCGTTAGCTGTTTTTCCCCTTCATGCAACAATATCTTTTTACTTGCCAAAAACGTATGGAATAAGCAAATATTATATTGATTCGAATCTTAATTTATTAAATAAAAATAGTTCTCATTTCCTTTTGGATGCTTGTTTAAAAAGAACATAAAATAAGACGGAAGCATTATGTTATGCACGTGAAATATTGTAAGATAGCTTACATAAAATGTTTAAAGTTCAGTCCTTAAATATATATTTATGACCAATAAAATTGCTTCGCGTGTAATTTAAGCTCCACAATAAATGTAATATTGCATGTTTAGTTGATAGGAACTTGAATGATATTATTTAATTAGGGTAGATAATTTGGGGAAAGTGTTCGACAAACAAATGATTGCAATACAATAAAACAATAAACAGTTTTTCTTGCAGTATAGTAAAGTTTAATTTGTGTCATACTTAACAGTATTTTAATTTCGACAAAATTTAGTCTATGATATTATATACTCTTTGCAACAATTATATCATTACACGATCGTTCATATGTGACATACAGGGCAACAAGAGGCTGGAATACAAATACACCCAACCCTTTTTTTTACTTGGTCAACTTTTATACGACTTTGAAAATAACTAATACGCGCGCAAATTTTTTACACAAATATTTTGCTGTAGCACGAATCTCGAAAAAGTTTGGGATTCGTGCCGACTAGATCAGAACATTTTGTTGGAATTTATGGCAGTTTATGATAATAAAAATATTGGTACTGACAAAGTCGAAGGTGAAAATTAGCTATTAACAGCTGATTTAATTCTCGAATGCTTAAGATTTGGTTCAAGTAGGGAAGACATTTTCTTACTCATGATCTTGACACAGTGTGCATTAAAATTGTAACATATTTTTAAGTTTCATGTAGCGGGATATCAAGAATTATATAAATAATCTGGAAAAAAAACTAACACTCATACCAACAACAACAAAAAAACAAACAAAAAACAGAGGACTTTAACAACGAACGAAATTCTTCATTCGAAAAAAAGTTGACGTTTCTGCTAGAGATGTCTGACAAATCTGCTGCTGAAAGCATTTCTGTCTCAATTCGTAACAACGTGCTGATGAATAATTTTATTCCTGGATTCAATTTGAATTTTTATATGTTACACTCATGTCCATAAATTAAGGATAATTCAGAATCACACAGAAATTGAACTCTAAAATAAAAATTTCACCTGTAGAGTTATCACACACATCTTGAAGAAGAATATGCAAATTACAGGAAACCACCAGATGGCTCGGATAGTACGTCACAATGACGAGAGTGTCATAAAGGGGTATATAAGGAATGGTGGCAAAGAAGTAAAATTGTTCATAAGCGCTTTAAAAGCCTTTAAGTGCAATAACCGCATAGTTATGGCACAAAGGAAGCATTTAGATGATTTTTTACATGATAGAATTATCGGACGACTGGAATGTGGACGTACCCAGCTGGAAGTATCTGAGGAACTTGGAATCGCCCAGAGTGTCATCTCCAGGCTTTGGAAACGATTCCAAGATGATGGTAATATGCGTAGATGTTACAGCAAAGGTCGCCCCCGAGTTACAACGCCGAATGTAGACCGGTATTTGGCAGTTACTGCCAAAAGAAACAAACGGAGCACAGCAACAGACCTGTCTCGTCAGCTCTCTTCAGCTACCGGTACGACAGTCTCAAGGCAGACCATGTACAGACGCTTAGGATACATTGGTCTATATGCTCGTAGGCCTGTCAAATGTGTTCCCCATACCGCAACTCACTGTAGCCTGCAATTAACCTGGAGTAGAGAGCATGCATTGTGTACACCACAACAGTGGTCTTGTGTGATGTTTTTCGATGAGTCCAGGATTAGTTTGCAGTCTGATTCTCGGCGGACTTTCATATGGAGAGCGCCAGGTACCCGTTTCCACCAAGAGAACACCATTGAACGACACCGTTTCGGTGGTGCAGGATGGCTCGTTTGGGGAGGAATTATTCTTGGTTCCAGAACTGACCTGCATGTTCAGAGTGTAACGATGACAGGCCACATCTATCGGGATGTCATTCTGGAACAACATGTACGTTGGTTTCGGGGCCATGGGTGCTGAATTTCTGTTATGGATGACAACGCCCGTCCTCACTGTGCAAACATTGTAGACGAATGCCTTCAATCGGAGGATATCACCCGTATGGATTGGCCAGCATACTCACCGGACTTGAATCCAATAGAGCATGTGTGCGATATGCTTGGCCGACGAATTGCAGCCCGTCAAACCCCTCCCACCTATCTACCGGTACTTCTGAGGGCATTGCTTGATGAGTGGTGTAATATTCCCCAAGATCAGATTGATATTTGATACTCAGTATTCGTAGGCGTTGTAAGGCCTGTATTGCATCGTCCGGGAGACATACTCCGTATTAACCATCATACTAACATACTGTTTTTTGTAAATAGGTTCTTTTTTGAAATTGCTCCAGGGAGTAAAAATCGCAATTTTTATTAATTATGTCAAACACATAGCATCTTTTTTGCTCTTTACCTTTTGTTTAATAAATTGACTTTACAAATAAGTCAAATTTGTTTTGCTTCTGTCTCTTTCTTTGCCTGAACTTCATTATCTTTAATTTATGGACATGAGTGTATTTGTACTTATAGACTAAATTTTTAATGTACACTAATTTTAATTTTTTTGTTACAAAAACAAGTTAAACTTATAAGAGTGTCTTAATGAATTATTTTTGTTTTTTAAATAAGTAGCATTAATTTCATCATTACTTTTTTCCACAGTTTCTTCGGAAAATAGTTAGGAAATTTCCATCTTGCACGATTTCTTAAAATTGCGGAATATATCCCACAAATTATCATCTATCGCAATTAATTTTTTACACAACTTTTTTTGTACATTTTTCTAAGAAACTTATCTACTGTGTAATAAAAAGGAGTTGGGTATACTCCGAATAGCTTACATTTTCAGATTTAAATCATGTTATGAACGTTTTGTTTCACTAAATATGGAAAATAACATCCTCAATAGGAGTAGTGAATTTTCGAGTAATGTTTGCACATTATATCTTTCTAAACGAATTCATAGCATACTTTGATTTAAATCAAATACATTTCAATGAATCCTTCTTTTCTCAATACTTTAAAATGGTTAACTTTTGTTTCGATGTCATGGTATTGTAACTTTGTTAAATTTTGTAATACGCTTTTTGTCTTTGAATAATTCAGTAAATTAACATTGTATATCGTGTGTGCCAAACAATATATTTCCCAGAATACTCTCTTATCATTAGAGTAAAAGATTCAATAAATAGAAGAGTTGAAATTTCGTTAGCATAAATGTCATATGAATCAATTAATAATGCAAATTTTAGGTTTAACAAAAATATTATTAGAGTCCCATCTTGTTAAAATAAGGGGTTTATAAAATTCTAACTGAGAAAATAATCTCACTTTGTGAGCTTACATGCTTCGCAATATTCTGAATTCCGATTTCTTGCAAAAACATTTCAAATTTATTATATTAAAAAGACAATTTATGTATTTTGTTTATTGATTTGCTAAGATAAATAATTTACTTAAAGTTATTCTTTATGTTAAAGTAACTTTTTAAGGTCAGTAGTCATGGTCACGAACCCGTGTTAACCTTGTAGAGTTACGGGTTCGATTCCTGATGATACTGAAAACCCACCATGTAGAGGGGATCATGCACTCTAAATATGCCATGACCTAGATGTTGGTAGAAAGGGCGCCAGTTCAGGTGTCGTCCACGTGATTTGACCTTGGTTCGGGATTATGAGGTGCGTCACCGATAGCCCTCCCCCGTTGCTTTAGATTGTGACATTAACCCTTTCCAAGGTCACTTATTTCTGGATTATGGATCCCAAAATGTCAATTTTTTAATACATATTTTCACAGCTGCACCATTCGCATACAAAATTTCCTAAAAAAAATTATAATAATATAACATAAAAAAAATCTACTTAAATAAATGCGTAGTTTACCTGTAATTTTAGCTTCCTATATGGCAAAAATCATAAGACTTTTAAGTCCACTCACTCACTAACTATAAATAGAAAGCTTAGAATACCTCGCTTTTATCTAGAGATACACAGATTTTGCTTACATCTTTTACATTTATATAAATAACTATGAAACTGTTGATTAAAGTTTGATCGCGAAAAATAAATTTCGAAAATACGGTATTGTACATAACCTATCATCGCAATCTGGACAGTAGAATCTTGTTTCTCTTCTTTCCCTCGCCATCTTTCTTTGAGAAGTAAATTTTCAATGTCGTGTTAGATTAGTTTTAGTCTCTGTTGAGAGAATCTAGTCAACAAGAAGTGTCTTTAAGACAAGCGTCACGAAGGGTGCTCAGCAGAAGGGCGTCCTTTTTTAGCAGAAAATTTTACCTTGTATTACTTTTGAATTATTCAAAATCATAAAAAGTGCATGTGAAATAATTTGGGAAATACCGATTGAACAGCGTAAATTTACACAGTGCCCGAGCTAAACTAAGAATGAGCCAGGCTGGTACGTTTCGGCTGCCCAAGCTCAGCCCGGGAAAAGGCGGAAAGTTGCTAATAAACACTCATTGAGAACCAGAGAATTATCAAAACCAGGGAATATATGGGAAAATATCTTGCTTAGAAACTCTATTCAGTTTGCCACAGATTTTAAGAGTATTGCACAGAAATTCCAATGATTAAAAATTATTTTTTTCAAACATATGTTCAATTATTTATTATGTTAAAGTATCAAGGTAAATTTCATAATCCCCCCCTCCCTCCAAAATTGTAGTTTTGAAAATTCATATTAAATTTTAAAAGAAAGAAGGGAAACCCTTTGGGAAGCTTAAAATATAGAAATCACTCAAATAAATATGTAAAAAATAGCTAAAATATCTTCATTTCCATTAATATTCAGCAAAAAAGGATATTTAGTTCCTGTATTTCTTTAAATTATAAATTTGATGAAGCAAGAATACAAATTCCCAGCTTCCTACATCAGGGGAAGTATAACATTTTTTAATAAATTAAACTAGTGCACCAAACATTTTTCCTTTTTTAATCCCCTAATCCCTAATCTAAAAATATTTTGTCAATCATAGATCGAAACATTGCAACATTTCACCATCTCCTCTCCCTCATAAATGTTTCAAGATGCATTAACGTTCCATCAACAAGTTTTCAGTACAAACATTCTCTTTTCCAAATGACTTATTACTGAAAGAGGAAAGCGGAATTTAAATTAGCAACGAAAGAAAGTGTATCATCAACATGCACATAATAGCGTTTTCTTGAGAGAACACTTGGCAGTAACTCCGAGTTACACGAGACAAAACTGCAATGTTCGAGGCGAAAACACTTCTCGAAATTACACGAGGATCACTGTTGCTCTCAGCCGTCCCCTAGAGGGGCAGGTATCTTGTATTCCTATGGAAATTCCACCGAAACCGAACGCTTTATCTAATTTGCATTTAAATTAAGGTAATGCAATTTGCCGCTTGGCGTTTTTGGTTAATTTTGAACCAGATGTATAAGAAAAAGAAGAAAAACTTCTTAGTACCGTAAATACGTACATTCTTGTTAAAGGTTTTGCAAATTTTTTTCTTGAAAAAAAAATGTATTCTCAGTTTCATTCAAACAACCGAATAAGCAAAATAATTCCCCCTTATGTTTACCTCCCCGTCTGAATAAAAATAAAGGGGAGATGGAAAAGGGTGTGAAGAATAAGGTGCCTTGATTTGTGATGAAAGAGAAAGGATCCCGGAGGCACACAGAGATTTTTCGCTTAAAATTCAAAAAATAAATAAACAAATAAAAAGAGGAGCAAAGGAGTAAAAGGGAAGAAACAAAAGAAAACAAAGTGGTAGCATTTCAAAAGAAGAAGCTCCTCTGCAAAAAGTTTGAGGTTTCTGAACTGTGGTTTGAATTATGTATTAACTGGAGTCTCCTAATATTGCATGTGGACTATTTGAGAACAAATAAACAAAAGTTAGAATGTTTATTTAATGTTTTATTCAGATAGCTTTTAAGCTGCGGTTTCATGCATATTATTTTTATTATTAGAATAACATTTCTGTTTTATGAAAAAGGAAAAAATATTTATTACTAACATTTATTTTAATTTTATTTCTCTGATTACACATATACAGCAATTAAAGTAATAATTATTAAATTTATGCATTTAAAGAATAACTTTATATAATCATTAATATTATTTAACACTTTTAATATCCTAATATTTCTCTTAAATTTGTTTTGTTCTAAGGTATTAAATTGCTAAATATTATTAACTATGTAAAATTATGTAATGTTGTACCCACAATCCGAATTGATTGTACAGTAAAACAATAGCGCAAGAAAGGTTGTTTAAAAAACAAATACTGATCAATATTGAGAAAGCATTATATAAGGAATGCTCTTTGCTTCTATTTTTAAATTACGAGGTTCATCGCAGAAGCCCTCGCGTAGCCGAATAGTGCGACGTTAATATTCACTCACTATAATTTCAAATTTTAAAAAACCACTATTTCTCATTCAATTACGGTTTACTTGTGTATTATCTATGCATTTAATTTTTGTGATTCCCACTTATACATTGCCTTGTATTCCCACTTATGCATTTTAATTTCAAATTAATTCAATTTTAATTTTGAAAATTATTTATTTGTACTGTTCTAGTAAAAAAAGTACTAATTTTACAGAACATAGCTGAAAATAGTTTTATCTGATGGAAAAAATCTTCAGCTCCTTAAAATGTGAGTAATTTTATAAAATGTGTAAGAATTAATTCAAATACTAGAATAAGTATTATACTGGAACTTTTGCATTAAATTTTAATTTACTGATTTTGATTGACACTGATTCATGTTATAATTCTCCTTTAAACATTCATTTTTTATTATATATTGAACTGGAGCTTTTTTTACATTCATATTCAAAGTTTTTCAATTATTATATAGCAGTAATTTCTATCATATTAAAATCTTTCTGATAAAAGTTTAATATTTTTGATTACGTACTTTTAAGCGAATACTTTCAAAATATTTGTATTTTGTTACACAGATTTTTGATAACTTCAAAACGAAAAGCCTTCTTCCTACATTTCTGTAAGAGTGTTATTCATTGAAGTTGTGTTAATACTGAAAAAATAGCTTTATTATCCTGAAAACACTCGTTTATCTGCAATGACTATTTCTGTAGGTAACTTTTGAATTATTACTATTATTATTATTATAATTATTAGAATTTTGTAGGATATAGCTATTCTAAAATCCATATATAAGAAATGTAAGAATAGTACTGATATCCAAAGTAATGTTTTGTAAACAATTTTTCATTTTCGTAACTAAGTTAATACAGCCTATTGAACAAAACTGGATAAAGATAAAAGTTAAATGACAGAAAGATAAAAAAAAATAAATAATAAATAAATGAAATATAAAAACTATTAATTACGATAATAATAAAACTATTGAGTTCGGATGCTAAATGATACCTTTTAGAGTGCTTTATCACACATATTTATGAAATTATTCAGAAATAATAATTATTATACGTTATGTGCCTTGCATTAATAATAAATAGTAGACAATATTCATTATCAGCTACTTCAATTTTTCCTTGAGCATCCTCATTTGTTTTATATCAGCGGCCTTCAAACTTTAAAACTGCGTGGACACATGAATTAATAATTTTACATTTGACATAGCACTAATATGATTGACTACTGTACGGTGAACCACTATAACTAAATAGTCGCTTATTTTCATCTCTACTTACATTTCCATTCATCTTTATGAAAAACAAGAACTAACTGACAAGTAATGACATAATGAACGGTTAGAATACTAATGTTTTAGTGCTGGAATAATATGTTTTTGATTTTTTTATTGAAGTAGAATTACTTTGCCATATTTCATTAACTGGCTTCTGAATTTTTAAATAAATGCGTCAAAATTATTTATTATTTTTTTAAGTTACATTTTAGTTTCATACAATGTTAATCAAATAAAATGTGCAAAAAAGCACGACTAAAACAGTGAGCAAACATTTTCCTCCGTTCTTTACCAATTAATACACACTTTTAATAAAAAGAAATGAACAAAAAGTTACGAAGTAATTTAGTCTGAAAGGCGCATGTACGTACTTATGGGAACCTTCAACAAGTTAATTAATTTTTCTAAAAGCCTTCTTTTTAAAGTCCCGATACATATTTAAAAGCATTCCACCCAGTTCAGAAAAAATCACAAACCATTACTTCATTATCAGACATGTTTTTATTTCTTCTTCTAAACTACCAGGTAAAAAGATAAACAAAAAAATTTGGTTTGAGAAAAGAAAAAGAAAGAAAGAAAAAAGGCTTAAACATGGATGATGGAGGGGAAAATATTGTTCAACAATCCTGTTTACACTTTCTCCTTCCATGGATCAAGTACATGCATCAAGAAGTTATTGATAAAAAGAAGGAAGAGGAAAAAAATCTAACAAACATGTGAAATCCACGATAACAGTTTCTTTCCTCTTCGTAAATTGCAACGATTTTCTGCTCTGTTGGGTAACGACTTCTATTTCTATAAATCCTAAGCGATTTGTGAAAAAAAATGCCCAAAAACTGAAGCCTCGTGGGTGATAAAAAACTTGTCATTTCTTTCCGGTTCTTCAGAGTACATACTACGTTGCTCTTTGACTAGCAATAACATTTCGAAGGTTTGTGTGAACATTCCAGTACGTGTTCGAAGACGTGCAATTGATATGATGAATGGGATACCGATTTTCGTTGAACTTCGTTACTCTAAAAAATATCACAAAACACTCCGGGGGATGTGTTCATCGCTTATCTTTCTTGAAATATATGTTGAGTTACGATACTAGCAGCAATGGATCGATAGTATATGTCAACCTTTTAGAATTTTTACGAACAAATGAATAAAATGAAGACTTTCGCTTCTATAGTGGATGCAACATTTATTCACCTAGACTTTATCCTTATATTCTTTTCTTCTATGAGGAAGACAAAGACAAAACAATTGTGCTCATTTAAACAAAATATAATAATAATAATTTCCCTCAGACAGAGAGTTTGCATATTTGTCTTAATATTTAACTTTCTCACCATGTTATTTAATTATACACAGCCTTAACGTCATAATTATCTGTTTTCATATGATAAAACAATGTTTGTGTGGTGGGGTATTTATCAATCAATTTATTATACTTTCATCAACACGTTAATTTACTCTTCAGACTAAATATTAAAATATTTAAAGGGATTAAAGACTAATTTAAGAAATTGCCTAATTAACTCATGCCTGATATAGAGAACCCGATTAAAAAAATAATGTCCCTGTTTTTCGGAATAAGTTGTTAAATAACAATTCTTTTTTGACAAATAAAAACTTCAAATAACTATTAAATTCTGCTCATGAAAGTGTAAAATTTTAAAACTGCTATTACTTACCTTGATAGCCTAATAATATAATATAGATATTTTTCTTTTTTTTTCCTGTAAAAGTGATCTCCTTCTGGGAGGGTTAGGTTTTACAGGCACTGTTCAATTCGCAGCTTGAACTTAAAAAATAAACTAGTGGCAATCATAGAAAATGAGATCAGGAACACCATTTTGACAATTTTATCGCCTTTGACAACAGATTTGGTGAAAAATACGATTTCACCAAGGAATAATCGAGAAGTTTGTAGGATCAAATAAACGGTCCAACGAGACCATTTTAGAGCCTTTGAAACAAAGTTCGAGTCAGTTCAGAACTCCGTCAAGATCAAATTCTTTTTATGCTTGGATTTCGAAAAGAGTGAAGGAATCTAACACTGTATATATATATATATATATATATATATATATATATAAATGCTTCTAAATGTATAAGAGACATTGAAAGTCTCTCATGAGGAATAGAAAAAAAAACACGGCTCCCGCTTCTCCAAAACTCACATACTTTCTTTAGTTTTCTTTTGGAGAAAAATAGGGGGGGGGGTGCAGTGAAAAAAAAACGTAGGGATAGAAATGTCACTCAACAAATCTGTTTGATGTGCAAATTTCCTTGCCAAATTTAAATCCTATTCTCAAGACAATTTTATCTGAAATCGCAACTGTTTCATTTTCTCCTCCCATAATGGAGTTTCCCTTTGCTAAGCGAATATAATTGCGAAGAATATTTTAATAACATATCAACGTAAGTCGCGACTTATTAATATATTTTTATTCAATTAGAATTTTTCAATGGTAGGAGGAAAAAATTAAATTTTTCCTCATTTGTAATTTTTTAAATAATTCTATTATTCCTTATATTTTACATTACCATCCAATGATTATTTTTAATATTTTACGTTACGTATCCAATTGGAAGGTGTTTTGGAAATGTATTTCCATATTGAAATTGGGAGTAATGTCTTTTAGATTTATCTCCATTGTGTAATTATTAAAAGAAATAATGTTAAAAATAACTCTGCTTTGAAGTAGAAGGAATTTTAAATCTTTAAACTACGCCAATAAAATAATGAATAAAAAGACGATGCAACGATCATATAAATTTATTTTATAATATTTATTACTATTACCCATTCATTTTATAAGGTTTTCAAAAATGAAGAATATTAAGGTTTGTTCCCAAGTTTAATTTACATCAAGCACACAAAGTCAGCTATTTTATTTCTTTATTCTAAATTTATAAATATTTTAAAGTAATTTCATAAATTCACAATAAAAGAATTTTTAAATGTGACAAACACAATCCTAATGATTTAAATATTAACAGTAGTTCTCTAAAATATAAAATATATATTTCATTTATTTTCTATTTATTTTGAAACAGTTTCATTGTGCATTCTTATTCATTTATATAATCACACACTATCCTTTATATAAAGATGGTTTACTGTGAAGAAAAATTAAAGTAATTAAGAAAAGTACAGCTTTTGGTAACAAAAAAAAACTATTGTTTATTAAAAGAAATGAAGTAGTTATTTATCTCCATTACGAAAATAGTTAAATCTATTTTTTAAACACACTCTGATGGTGAAGATGCATTATCTATTGTACAGAGGATGGTTTATCTTCATGATTAATTGATTCAGATAAAGAAACGAATTATTTACTGAAATTGGATATCCAATTATATAATTCTAAGCGATTGAAATATTTCATCATTTATAGTTGAAATTATAGAAATTAATAGGCTTGGAATGAATTATTTTCTTCCGGTAATTAGATGGTTTCATTAAATTTCTTTTTATGTGAGTGTGTGTACATTAACAGCAAGAATATTTTACTCTACTTTTGATTCTAATCGCAATACATCTCTACACACTTTAACTTGTAATTAGATTTGAGCTTGAATGTCTATATAATTATGCATGCAATTTTAAAATGTAGTACAAAAGCCTGTTTAACTGCAAAATAAAAGTGTATGTGTGAATGCTTTATGGATATTCATGTTTGGAATTTTAAAGTAGCTCAGTGTAAAATATAAAAGTATTATATCATACTTTTTTAGACATCCTTTATAAGATTTGTTCATATATATATATGTGTGTTATTGAAAATATTTGGGAGAACAATGGAATATTTAGTTAAAAATTTAGTAAAATACCCCTAAACGTCCTTATAAAAACTGGAAACCAAACATCCATATATATATATATATATAGAATCGTGGCTTGTTCATTGTTGAGATAATTGCTCCTTCACATGCTTTTGATGCAGTGATTGAAAGACGATCACAATGATACTACTATTCTAGACAATATAATATGTAAAGTTCTACGTACACACACAACACTTAAGAGCAAACAGGGGCGTTTTAAGTTTTGGGTTAATTGACCTAAGCTCAGGGCGTCAGCCCCGAATGGTGGACCTCATCTCGCTCTCGACTCGACCTCAATAAGATCAGCATCCAAATAATTTTAATCTTCAAATGTTATTACCGGAAAATATTCTGGAAAAACTTGGAATTTCGAACTGTATGGCAACTGATAACATTGGCAAGACTGCATTGTTAAGATCTGTCCGTCGTCCATGTCTCCCCCTAAACTTCCACGATATAATATCTTTACTTATTTACTCGAAATATGGCAGAAGGTTCAGTCGATTTGTGCATTTGTTAGATTTGAAGCACACACATCTGCTTGATACGAGTTACCATTGGTGTGAGTATTTAGCAACGTATTGTATTTATTGACCACTTAAAACGTCCTCAGGTGGGATCTGCTTTTGCATAGGGACCCAGGACATCAAGAAATCTTAAGACGTTGTAAAGAGTCCATTCGTGTTCTTCTTACTAACAGTCCTCTTGGGAAAAAATAGTATTTAAAATTTATTCTATTAATAGCCTTCCTCCGAAGAAGAAGACGCAATATATGCAAATTATGTAGTGTATTTAAAGATTAAACTCTTTCGAGTTAAGGAAGAGAGAGACAGAGAGAGGTTAGACTGCTAACGGATAGTAGTGATTGATCAGCGTGGAGCTAGGCAAGAGAACTTTGTTGCTTAATTGACTAATATTAAAAATTGACGATTTGGTCAATTAACCGTTGAATTTGGATTTTCAAAATATAAGGTATCCAATTTATTAATTCTCGAGGTATCTCGTCTATCTCGCGATTGCTTTACATATTTACTATTTGGTGCATTTTCCAGTTTAATTGTTGAATTTGTGTCTTCCTTGAGAATTGTTAATGAACAAAGTTTGCTTTGACTATGGCTTATCTTCTCCTTCCAACTCTCTCATACTAAGGAATGACACGGATCATCATTTACATTACTGCATCCAAAACTTTTGAAGGAAAAAAAAATAGTTCTTTTACCAATCCATAAATCTCAGTTTATACACACATATCACGGAAGTTACCAGAAAATACTTTGCTCTCGTGATTTTAGCACGTTGAGTAGTGTAGTCCAGATGCTTTTAAAATATTAGTCAGCTCACCACAAAGGTTGACGAGGTAGCACTTTAATTAGAGCTAAAAGTTGAGCAAAAATTGCCCCTCAGGGGCTCACCTTCTTTAGGTGAGTACGGGTGTCACAATCCCGAGGTGCCCTAGTGATCTTTCCTTTTCCCATGGGTTTACTGTCTTTGGTAAACACGGGCTTCACGAACCGGTACCCTAGTGATCCTTCTCTATTTTCGACCCTCTTTCTTGTCATTTAATTCATTCTTTCTTTCTCTTCCCGTCTAGACCACAGATATTAAAACAAATGTTCGGCGCAGTATAGCCAAAATCGGCTCTTGCGCCAATGAACCCAAAATCACTCACTCACGCAGCTAAAATTGAGTTTCAGTTAAGAGGGCAAATCAAAAGAATTAAATATGATACGATGTCCTGAAGGGATCAAGGCCAATAAAAATTACAGAAAATCTCTCTCTCCAAAAAACTGATATAAAGAATCATTACAAACACAAATATATGCCACGAACCTTTCGCAAAAAATGTTTAAACTTCTTATTATTGATTTTTTTCTAAAATATAAACAATTTTATTTTGCTCTCATAAAATGAAATCTAAAGTATTTGACGAATTATAGTTAAAATATTGGATATGAAATATATGTTACTTAAATTAAAAATTACAATTATATCTGAAAACTATTACCAACCATTGAAAATACATATATTTGATATATTGCCAGACATATTAATGGGTATGTGCTACCTGAAATTTATAATAGCATTTAACTCAATTTCAGAAGCAATATTTATCATTAGAATAAGTTGGTATTTAATTACAGCAAAATTTCATGAGAGTTTGGGATATTCAGAAATATTTACAATATTGCCAGATATATTTGTTCTTTGTATCACAAGTGAAATATTATATAAATTTTTCTTAAAATAAATACTAGCATAATTTAACTCCTTATATGTTCCACATGTACTTTTTATTCATTTTAATACCCATTTTTTTAAGTAATTCGTATTGGTTCTTTATAAGTCATAATTCTTTATATACATTAAAATGGCTTATATAATTTAAAGAGATTTTTGAATAAGCTATTTATATTAATTATATTTTAATAGTAACATATGTACTTTGTTCACTTAATGTTAAATTTGCAGTGTTGTGATCATTATAAGTTTTTATTCAAACCTTTTTCCTTTTTGCCTCACTTATTATATTTCAAATGCGGTAAATCAGGTTTCGCAATGGTGATATTGGATAAAGAGTTGGAAGGAAATGCAAGATCAACTAAAGTTGTCAATTTCTTGTCAAGATATCTATAAGGTAAGAGTGAGTAGGAGAGATATCAACAATCAAACCTAATGGAGTAATGTACACCCCGCAACTTTAGCATTGCGGTGGGACCAAGGCTCTAGGGGCTGCAAAGCCTGACTGCAACCAAAACCCTTACCCTTTGTAAAATCCAACTTGTGGGAGCAATTCTGACTTTTGCAGGGGGCTCCAAATGTTCTCAACTACTCCATTGATTAAACCCTAATAAAATATTAATATTCCACACATCTTTCTAAAATAGTATTGGTAGATGCAGTAGAATAGCGTTCTAGGTCACTATCACGTGACTGTGACATTGTTGTAGTGGGTTCGAGTTTTCATGGCAATGAAGAGAAGCTGATACACGCTGAACCTGTTGTGGTCCAAAGTCCTTCCATTGGTATAATATAGTACCTTTTTGGAGAGGGGACGCCAGAGAGCTCAAATGTCATCCTTATGTCTTGATCGGGGTTCAGAATTAAACAGCTCTTTAGCAATAGCTCCCGTGTCGCTTTTGAGTGCCTCGTTGGAATTCGACTACTTACGACAACTTTTTTAAAAAAAATAAAAATATGGGGATTTTTTTTTTTTTTGATTTTTAGATTTATTTAGTAAATTTATAAGAAAAATAATATTTCATTATGAGGAGAAAAAGAAATTATTGTCAATAAAATGGGAAAAAAGGGGTATAAACACTGACAAAAAAATGACATAAGCGGAGTCCATTCTGTACAAAAACTTTACGAACAAATAATCAATTTATCAAGTTTGATGTGTTTCTTTGTTATTCATATTTGAAATGAACTTCAGGATGAAAGATATTTTAATTTTTACAAAATCTAGAGATTTTTATCTTAGTTTTTATATTAAATTGTTTAAAACACAATAATGATTATATTCACATGAAAGACTGAAATTTTTGTATAGTAAAGCAGTTATTCATATATCTAAAAGTTACTTCTACTATTATACAGAACATACACAAAAAGTTTCAGTTTATGATTTTGAGCAATCGCTAGCCGCGTTTGAGCATTTTCAAAAAAAAAAACACACATTTCCAGTAAAACGCGTTTTAAAGTATGACATATCTTGCTTAAAGTAGTGGCATAGGCTTTTACTAAAACACTTGTAGTTTTTGTACTGTGAACGGAAAATAATAAACTTGATATTTTCTTACAGTTAATAAGATGACCTATAAAATGAAATCATAAAAATTTGCCAATGTTTGGCAAAATTTACAATTTTAGGGAATTCAGATACCTTAATAAACAGTCATCTTCTTATAACGTCTCAGTTGAATCTACACAAACAACTTATTAGGATATATTTAAAGAAAATATGAGGTGCTAATCAAATACGTTCATAATGCTCAGCAATTCTTCGATTACTTTATTTCCCCATCTCTTCGCCTCAAATCTCTTCAAATATTAAAGTCTCTTTTTCCAATAAAATGGTCCCTTCACAAATCGAGATTCTCAAATCAAACTATGTCGTAAACAATCCACTAAGACTGATCTAAACATAAAAGCGAGAGAAATCCCACTAAAGACGTTATCAGTTTAAGTTTTGTTATAGTTTTTTCAATTCCTACTATTAGCTCAATCGCTCTCCATATTTATTTTGTTCAAATTTTCAATCGTTTATAAAATGCATTTTAAAGCACTCAATTATGCTGAAATTTTATATACACGTTTATTTTGGATCACAATACAATAATTTAATTATAATTAAAAACATGATTAAAAAATAGTTATTTAAAGAATTACAAATACACCCACGTTGGCATCCTTTTTGGCGACTTGTGTCAAAACTTGAAACGGTTTTTTTTTTCACATTTTAATGCGACCATTTGAGTTGAAAATTTCTATACACTATAGTTTTGGGTAACAACACGATAATTTAATTATAAATAATTAAAATTATTGACTGCAATTAATTTTTTAAAGAATTACAGATACAGGAACGTTGGCTTAATTTTTTGAGACTTGGGTCAAAACTTTGAGATATTTTTTTTCTTACGTTACAAAGCTGAACAGTTGAACTGAAATTTTATATACACGATTGCTTTGGATGACAATGCGATGATAATTAATAAAAATTAATTGCCACTTAATGTTGTGATTCTGTCATATGTATATACATATTTATATATTAATTGTAACTATTTAATAAAAAGTTACAAAAATAAACTTTTTTTATGGATCTGGGTAGAAATTGACTTATTTTTTTTAAATATTACTAGTTCATTTTTAAAAAGAAGCACCATCCATCCGCGAATAAATGGTTGTATTGGCTATTAAGTGTGCAATAAAACTGTCTGAACGATATATCAATGTACTTATTTCGGTAATAGATTATAACATCATTTCAATACTATCAAAATATTTTTCTCATGCGTTGAATTCTAAAAAAGTAATGTTCATTACCAAGGAAAGGTAAAGGAAAATCAAAATTAAAATAATGAATTTCTATTTTATTTTTCTTTAAGATATTAAGCAATCAGTATATCAAAGATATTTTGAATTAAATATTTTATAATAAAAAAAAAACTTCATTATAAAAAGTAAAGAAAATAAAAAAAAAGAAAAGAAAAGAAAGTATAAAGAATAAAGTTATTTTGCAGGAATTTTTTAGTAATTTTTTTAGAATATTTAAAGTTAATTGGATTTTTCCAGCATGTTTAAATCATTTGTTTAAGATAAAATATTTTAAAATTTTTTTAATGATTCACTTTACTCTTTTTTCCCTCGTTAGAATCGTAAATGGTGCTGGTTACATTAACGCATTATAAAAAATTCAATATAACTTACTTCCACACACAATTAAAATATACAAAAACACAAAAAAAAAGCTAGACTTCGCAAAAATTTTAGTATGAGTGATTTGGAGAAAATACTTCGATTCTTATTTCACTTTAATTAAAAAAGTAAAGATTTAATAACGGCATATCGTGATTAAAAATAAAGACATTCTTTTTAAAGATTTTCCTCGATAATGAACTGATTCAACTAGCTAATCCAATAGGGTAAGTTCCATTTAATTTTTTAAAGGAATTATTAATTAAAAATTCTTTTCTACAGAAGAGTTTACTTTTCTTGCAAAGTTAATTTTTATCATACTCTAAACTACTTCTTATTGATTAGAGAGAGAGTTGCAGAATACAAAAATTGCAAATATTTTGCTTTAATTTCATACATGTATGATCTTTTTGGGTTCTTTTTTTAAACTGAAAGCTTCTTGAGAATCAGTCTTAGTTGTAATTATTTTGTTAAGTATATGTGTATGCTTACATCCCCCCCCCAAATATTGTGCGATACTTACTAAATTAATATATATATTTTTTACTTCAAAATATCATAATATACAAAATCATAAGCGGCCACGCCGGGCACATAGTCACCACAGGATCATAAAATCTTTAATTTTAAGGAACAATTATTTCTTTGTTGCCAATGACCTTACTAGTATCCTCCTATATGACAGTCCTCAAGGGAATTAAAATGTATTTGACACACATCTCCACTTTTTTGTCAATGGCAAATGTTATTATTACAATCTTAATGTACTTGGAATATATATATATATATATATATACATATTCCATATACATTTTTACATGGAAACGAAGAGAATAAAGAGAAAAAAATGGACATATTCAATCTCTATTGGATGAAAATTAAACTGATCAAGCAAGGGAAACACTTAATAAAATAATGGATATCAATCATGATAACGAAAGTAAATTTTTCAGAAAAGCGATGAACCTTCAAATTTTACCTAAAAAACTCCATCAAGAGAGATATGAAGCCACAAGTGTACCACAGGACACACCACTCTCTGTCAAAAGACACAAGAAAGAAAAAGTTCAGCATGCTGTTTGTCAATCCTCAAAGGACAATAAAACTACAATAACTTGAGTTTTGCTTTCAAATATCATTCCTGTAATGTTAGTGAAAAGCCTCTATGATTTGTGTCCCTTATTTAAGTCACGTACTTTGAAACTCCTTAGTTCTGTTTGATTGGACTTGTTATCAAAGAAAAACTTAAAAATCCTTAAAAGTAGGTAAGTATAATTAAGTAAATTATTCACATATATTAAAGTAGTTTCTCTAAGCTAAATCTAAGCTAAATTATTCACTACAATTATGATTTTAATCTTGTACTATAAAAATATTAAAAAAAAGGATTGGTGTGGCTCCGTAACCCCACGCGATCACTAATTTTAGTATAGAGTGCACGTCTTCTCCCGGGTTAAATTTACTTATGCTACAGTTAGTTTTTAAGGGCTATATTTAGAAATAAGAAATAAAATATTTTGTTCTTGATCTGAAAATTCAAAAATATATTTCATCACTTATTTTAAATCACATAAAATATTAAACACGTGAATAAAAGCATAACCCTCATTTTGTACAAAAAAATCATATTTAAATATATGTGCATTTATAATGAGAGATCTGTTTAAATGAAATGTTTATGTCTTTGAAATTGTGGGTTATTTAGTAACTGAAAAACAGTTCAAAATGAAATTCTGCAAACATTTAAGCACTTACATTTAAATGTTAAACATTATGTGAAAGATATTTGTATGTAAATTTGTATTTATGATGATAAAAATATTAAATTGTTCTTTCAAAACCAATGCTATCTTTTTCAGCAAATCATTCACATAATGTGATAACGTTCATATAATTTCAGTATTTGGTAAAATTTAGCATGAGTCGCGTGTTTACTAAGTGCTTTATAATTTTACTAAAATTCATATCTAAAACAATGTATAAAGTAAACTGTTGGTAAAGTTATATAAAGAAATATAGTCTCACGCACGCACAACTTTATATTTAATAAATATTTAAATTCTGTTACACAGTCTCCCTGTTACACAGTCTATGCAAATAGAGTGGCGTGGTTTTTGTATTCATAAGCAAGCGTGGACTTTACTGTAGAGTTTATATAATTTTATGGATGATTTAAAACATTGCCAAAGCAATAGTTAAAAGAAGGGTAAACTAAGGGATCCTTGATCGGTATATATGGGTTACTTAATTTCGGAAATATTTGAAGCACGCGAGTTTTCAGATCCAGCAGATTAGAGACTCACCTAGTATACGTGAATAGTGAAAATAAAATAAAGACAAATCTTGCAAAAAAAACGAGCAGTCTTGAATGATTATGATTATGGAACATTCGAGCGAACCTGAGATTTAGTTCAGGTGAACTCCGAGTTGAAATTGAAACCAAATAGGCTCAATTTAGTGAACTGGCTGCAGGAATCGAAACCATACTAAAGTATTTTTCCACACAGGTAACACAGTGCCCACCATCTTAAATGAGTCAGAAAAAACAGGCTCAATGTATGCTGGAAGCGAGTAACATGAAATGATAGAGTTCCACTTCTGACTGCATCACACTGAGAATTGTCTGATTTTTTTTAACAGTCTCATTTATATGTAAACACAAAATGGCAGGATAATTGTTTTCCACTTGGGAATATTTGTGAAACGTGGTAACTCTATCAAGTGCCTTCACTTCATTTGTGTATGCAAATTTCCTAAGTATACCCTTCTTCAGGGTTGACGAAACTTTATAGACCAACGTACCATATTTTTCTACAGAAATATTTAATGAGTCATAGACGTGCCACCAAACAATTTTGACTTGTGATTATTGGGAAAATTATAAATTTAAGTGCTAACAACTCTGAACTTTTTATTTATTACTAAAAATTAAATTTCCATTGTAAAGTATTAAATGTTTTTGTTATGCGTGCAATTCAAATTAAAGTAACTTTAGTGTAACTTCTGTTGTTGCAGATTAGATGACAAATAACTTATATTAGGATTGTAAGATGTTACTTTGAGCAGAATACATGCTGAAGTGGAATCATCTGCCAAAAGGTTTCTAAGCGAGTTTTTAATGTTATTCATCTTAAATATATCTTATTCATCTTGTTATATATGCTTAAAGTAGCCTGAACCAGCTTCTTCGAACAGTTAAATGAGTATGGAATTGAACTTCATGTTTCCAAAATTTTGTTACTCGCTTTTTTTACATACACTGTTTGTTAATATTTTTGTTTCATTCAATTCCAACTTTTTTCTTGTATCAATAAGTGTTTAAATCCATATTAAACTAGACTGGTTATCAATCAGTTGTATTTCAAATTCTTCAATTTTCAGCCAATCGTACTGGGCCAATCGTACTTTCAGCCAATCAACTGGGGAAAGTTTAATTTACCAAATGAAGTCACATCAGGGAACATAATAAACTAGAGCGTTTCCGGTAATTCTTTGAACTCAGAAAATTTCGCTGAAAATTCCCTGATTAACGAATCAATTACGGAAATATTTTGAACTAAAATGCAAACTGTTTTGTTGGGTGGCGTGTCCAAATTATCGTGCCCGTGCTATCGATGGAACGCGTGCCATTTGTTCGCCATCCCTGCCCTACATGCTTGCCTGTCACCTGGATAAGAATGCAGAGTATCAGAAGGGAGAATGTTCTTGCCACAATTCCTAGATGGAGAATGCCTTTTGTCCAGCACAATATCACTAA
This sequence comes from Trichonephila clavata, assembly GCA_019973975.1. Lineage (NCBI taxonomy): Eukaryota > Metazoa > Arthropoda > Arachnida > Araneae > Nephilidae > Trichonephila > Trichonephila clavata. The sequence continues at coordinate 27,392 of BMAO01036639.1, read as the reverse complement.
ATATACACCAATCTAATGGAAACTTTAAGCAACTCATATGCAATTCCATCGAGCATTTTCAATAATAAATTGTTACGGTAAAAAATGCCCAATAACGTTATTGACCCTAGCATTGAACACTGTTAATTGATTTTCAAGAAATTCTAGAAGACATTCGGCATGGCATTACTTCGATTTAATTCCGTAGATGCATTTGACAGATACTTTGTACTGCTCCCACTATCAACCAGGACAAAGAAATGACACTCGTTATCAACCAGGTATCCCAATTTGGATAACTTCCAGTTATCTTATAATTTCATTGAATGGGAAATTTTCATTATTCCATCCTAAGCAAGGTTAATTATTTTATAACGAAATAAAAGTAAAAAGATTGAAATTTTGAATACATAAAAAAATTGAGCAGAAAGGATCCAAGAGAAAAGGGGATAGTCTAGTATTATTAATTAATATAATTCATATGAGTGCAACAATTCTTAATATTATTTTTGTCTTATTACATATTCAAATGCGATAATTCACCTTGTTTTTAGTGAGTGAAAAAGAAGAAATTTTATTATGTAATACGTTAGACACGATGTTTGACTTTTATCATTAAGAGTAATTCTAAAGTAGTGTGAATTCTCTAATTTTTTAAAGAGCTTGAGCTTAAAGCTTAAATCTTGAGAATTGAATTTGATTGGAATATTGTGAGTTATTGATTTTTAAATCTTGAAATTCATTAACTTTCTTATTCATTCCTTCGTGTGTTTAAAAGGGTATTTTACTGCGCTTATAAAATCCAACAAAACAGTCGACCATTGTACTTATTTGAAATTCTCTTCAACCTTTTCATTCCAGTTTCATCAGGGATCCACCTTACCACACCGCCTACCGCCATTATTCTCCACACTTGTCGCCATTCCTTGCCTTAGAAAAACCCAAGAGAACCACTGCAGTTAAAATGAAAGGGAAGAAGAAAAAACATTCAACCTTTCCATGTTCCATTAAGATGAGGGCGAGATAAATTTTCAGCCAAGCAATGGAGTGTAAAACTCCCCAAAAGAAGAAAAAGGGAAAAATCACAAGGAACAAAAAAAAAAAAAAGAGTCAAAAGTTCCCGAAACTTTATCTTAGAGATACCCACTTCCCTCCTTTTCATCCTCTTCACTATCTCTACTATTTCTCTACACCTTTGATTTCCCTACGGAAACACTAAGAGATCAAGAAACCAAGTATTTTAAGGGGAATACCAGCGTTCAGTGAACGTGTACTTGGTAATGGCTATGTCAAGGACAGTTTCTTTATTTTACTTTTTCCCTCTCTTCCATTGAGTTTCTACAACCTTGTTCCGTTTCTTCAGACCAGGACCTCTTGGGAAGCAACGAAAGTGCAATTTATATTTGACTAACTAATCCAGACAGATAAAATTCATTTTCTAACTAGTATGTTTCTTGTACGCCTTTGGAGCAGAAAGTTTCTTTGTAAGAACTTTTTTGTTTCACTTATAGTATACTTGAAGTGCCAGGGGAATTCGTGAGGTGAATTAGTAATCGAGATTTTGACTTGTCACGAATTTCTGATTCCTCGTTACCTATCATTTTGAAGTCACGTGAAAAAATATGAAAACTAATAATCACCTTGAATGAATATAATTTGTATACACAAATAAGTAACTCTAACGTATGATTACGATATAATGCAGGCATTACCATATAATTTCAACATTTGTTTAAAGTAAGTGTTACTTATTATCAGGGATTTAAAGATATTGAGGTAAATACATTCAAGACGTGCATTTCTCATAAAAAGAGAAAGAAAGCAAATTATGTCGATTTTTTTTACATAATGCATAAAAAAACGCAATAACACAAGTGATTGAAACGAATTAAATAACTGCCGGAATTCCAATAATATTTTTTGAAAAAAAATATGCTATGTAATAAAAAATGTATTTTAACTAACAATGAAAAGAAATGCATTTTTTTTTTATAAACAACTGCACACCATCAACTACTTTACAATTTTATTAATAGATTTATGATAATAATTTAACAAAAAACTTCATATTTTAGTTTTAATAGTATACGTTGCCATTCTAAATAACAAATTAGGAAATTGAAGGCCTGAAAACAAGCGTTCTTTTATTATTATTCTTTATAGCATTCTTTATTACTCATTCGTTTGTAGTATTCTAAACAATTCCACAATTTCGGTGCAAATAAGTTTGAAAAACAGTAAAGAAATGAGATGGATATCAAAGATAGTGTTCAATCACCTCTTCCACGCTAACCCTATATAAGAACTATATGTCTTGGCGTCCAAATTGATTTTTTAAACTTCAGTCTCAATGCGCATAAAATTGAGGATGGGAATTCGTAACCTAACTGAATGTTGTCATGCACGAGCTTTACCCAAAACTACTCGCCTTTCAATTTTCTTGCAATTTTTACAATTTTTTGTATCCCATACTGGAATTAAATTATGCACTTGAGTATTAATTCATTTTTTTAGTTTGTAATATGTAATATAATGTAAAGCTAAGCTACTGCTATTCTTCTTTTTGATAAACTTTTCTTCCTACCTTACCTTGTCTGACTCAAGAGGCTCTTGGGTATAACTGGTGCAATTCGTGGCTTTGATTCACGCTTAGATGATGACCCAAATTAGCACTTTGTTTTCCACATCAGCCCTATGCCTTATTTAAAGACACTGAGTGCTTATAGATTTATTGTACAGCTGTTAGTAGCCAATGTGTGCACTCTCGTTTGTATGATGGGAAAATTAGGACCAGAGAAGTAACCCATATGCTTTTCCCGTTACTCGAACATTGCTCAAAGATACGAGATCCGTTGTCATATGTGCTCGTGTTCCTTTTAAAAACTTTGTTGTTTGTATTATAAATATATATTATTTTCTTATACCAGTATAGAATCATGAACTAGGATGTAGGCAAAATATAAATCGAGCAACGGGAATGTTTTCATATACCATTAAACTTCATTAAATTTTTATAAGTTAGGTGTTATTCTGAAGATAAATTTTGAAATTTAAGATATTTCAATGTTTTAATCAAGTTTTATATTTAAGACCTGCTTCTATAGAAGACCAATCGTTTGGATTACTGGAAAATACCACAAAAATAGGTTACCGTCTCTAAATCTTCATGTTACGTGAAACGAACGTTGTTAAAGGGAAGTGCCATATCTGATATCACTCAATTTTGGTTCAAAATTGTGAGATCAGTTGCTAATAATTCACGAACACTTTCGGATAATACGCTGTTTCAAATCAAACGGGAATAATGAGAATTTTTTCTGAACGATCTGAACTGGGTTTAAAAATAACTATGCAGCATCGTTTTTATGTCCCATTAGAGTAAAAGAACTATTTCTCCATAACTGACTTTTGATCAAAAGTATGAGAATCGAAGTCAATAGTTTTGTAAGACACACTAACTCAATATTAATTAAAACGGTAATTTATTTTATATGATTTTGAAAATAATTATTGCTATTTATTTTAGATATAGCATATTTAATGCAAAATTACAATATGTGAACTTGCTTCTTTTCCTCCACGTTACATTACTGCAGAAATACAGCAGTATTAATAACTACGGATTAATATTGTAAGTTAAATAACAATTCCTGAAAATGATTAATCTGCAAATATTTCCCATTTTTGGTGGAATATAAATATTTCTGTAACTATCACAGAGACCGCTACTCATTTGCTCAGTCTGCTAACAAAACACGTTTGCGAGGTGTAATTGTTTAATTGAATCATTATAACTCTCAGTAAACAACACAACTCTTTCAGAACCCCCGCAACTCCTTTTAATTGGGTCAAGCACATTAAAATGTTTATCAGTTCGTTTCGTATTTCATGCAGGGGCTTTTATATCGGAACTGAAAATCCTACTAGAGAACGAATCTCTCTTTGAATAAATGATTTCACAATATGTCAGTAAGATTGTAGCCCGAGGAATTTATAAATGATGCAATGCTTAAAATAAATTCAAAGTTCCCAGAAAAAAGAAATAATTGTCAATTATTAATTTGACGTCTGGAGAGGGAGGGCTTGAAAAATATCTTGCTTCGGTTCTAGTGGTGAACTAATTGAAGGAATAATCGATGAAGAAGAAAAATTGTTCAGTTCATTGTATGTCTTCTGAACTTTTCATTTTGCCACGACAAACTGTAGAATTTGATAGATGCTCTTAAGTTTCCAATACTTCTTATTCTCGACCACTTATAACTTTTTCTTCCTTTTTAAGTTATTTATCCTGAGGTTAATTACGTTTATTCAATTCTATTTTTATATTATTCATTTCAAAATACTTTAACGTGATTTATTTTTCTGGGTAATGATGGAGTTTTGCAATGCACCAAAACCACATAGTTAATTGAGTCATGTTTTTTATTTAAAAATACCCATTTATTAAAATAGATTAATTTAGTTCTAACTCAAGTGAATTTCAATTAAATTTAAATTTAAGGACGTCGTAATGCACAAGCATGCTCTCCTTGTTGTTTAAAATGAGTATTAGATATTTAAAAAGAATGTCCATTAAAATTTTTAAAAAAGGGAATATTTTATGTCATATCGATGGATTATTACTCATTATGTTTCAGAAACATATTTTAGACTTTCAGGTCGTGTTTTACAAAAAAGATGCAAATGTGGATTTCAATACATTAGGATTTGCAAGCCCGGGATCCCTGTGTTTTTTTCAATCCCAAAATTCCGGGATTAAAATAACTAATCCCGGGATTTAATTTTTGTCCGAATTATATTTTAAATTATTTTTCTCATCAAAATTTTCTAAGAATTTAATTCTTAGAAAATTTATATTTTGTTTTTGAAATATGTACGTAAAATATTTTTATGCAATTGTTATTGCTGTAAGTAAAAAATATATATATGGAGCTCTCATTTCTCGTATGGAAGAACGCCGCACAGATCTAAGTGGCTCACCACAATTCTTACATAATAATTTAAGCAACATCTCAAGAATAGATTTTATCGCAGTTAATTCTTCAATTAAAAAATTCCGTTAATAAGTTAATTAATAGTGGACCTGTGCATGAGAAGACTTGAGACAATTAAAATCCCATTGCATTACTAACAGCTCATGTAATTGGATCTACTATTTCAAATAAGGTAACATTTGAAATTGATTCACATTCTGATCAATTGGATCACATTGGATCAATATATATTAAAAGAAGTGTAGAACAAGAACTAGATAAAGTTATCAAAGAGGTATATGCAACAATGCAATCTATTAGATTTGAGACACTGTCATCAAAAATTCAAAAAGAAATCTCTCTTTTTTGAAAATGGAGAGAGACGTGGTGACTAAATGAAAAGAACATACTCCTATTTAATAACAATAACACTACTAGAATAGAATACGAACGGATGTCTTTTCTTCGACAGTATAACTTGTAACAGAACTAAGAAGCTGCTTGAACGATGAAACGCTAGACAAGCTGTGTTTTTTAAAAGCTTATTTATAAAAACACAAGAAATGAAGAAATGGTTTGTTAATTTCATTATGTACTATTTTTATTTGTTTTTAATAAGAATTAGGTTTTTTATTTGTTTCACACTCAAATACACAATAAAATTAACATTAAACCAATTTTTAAATATATTTTCAGTTTTATTATATATTTACAGTAATTTCAGCTATGTTAATGTGTAAGCATGTTTAATAAGTAGTCCAATCCTAATCCTGGCATCCCAAATTTGGATAATGTTATCCTGAAATCCCGGGATTGGAAATATAACACGGGATTGTAAACCCTATATTGCCTAATGAATATTTATCAACTTGAATATTTCCGTAACCGCTTATATGGAGGATTAAGTGATTCAAATAAAATTATTTTTCTTTGGCTATTTCTTAAGATTTCTTGAGTATAATGTAAAAAAAAATGATGAGAACGAAAAAAATTGATTGCTTTAATAATTAAAAAAATGGCTTTAGTTACACTAGAATTGATACTATAAACCAATGTATGCTAGTAAACAAAAATGTTTTCTGAAGCTCAGTTACAAACGAAATTTCAAACATACTGCGCTCAAAAAAATTAACATCAATCTCAATCCATTATATACCAAATTATGTATTTAGTAACTTATTTAAATCATCATAATAAAGATAAAACAAAGGGGACATATGTATGCGATTTATATAAAAATCTCTCTTTGATATTATGGTCTTCAAAATCTTTTGGTCTTCTTTAATATATATGTTTTATGTAAAATAGTTTTTGTGGTCAAAGTACCACAAAAAACTAACCATCTACTTTTTAAATAAAAATTTAAAAATTCAGGAAATCCTTTTATAAAAGTTTATTTCTCCTACATTATATTTGAAACACACATATAGAACTTTATTTTGTGATGTAATCATTGTGATATTCATGAAATATATTTTTTTCAACGCGTATTGAAAGTTCATCGAGAAAAAGGCATACATCCTAAATTCTTTAAAAAATAAATATTACTTTGATGCGCAAAAATGCTTCGCAACTTTTGGTATATGTTATAATAGCAATATTCAGAAAAATATCACAGCATTTCGTAAAATAGAAGAAAAGGCCATCATTTCAAGACTATTTGTATTTTTTTTTATCTTTTTGAGGTAAAACTGTTAATATTTTTTATTTGTCAATGGAATGTGAAGAAAAGCGTACATATAAGTTAGCGGAACATCTGTTGTTCCAACTTACAGCTTTCCAATTTTGTGGCATTTCGAAAAACTATATAAAAATAGTTAAGACAAAAACGTTTTCATTTAATTTTTTCACTGATTTTTGTTAATTTAATCGTATTGTGGCTGCATAAAGCTAAATTTAGTTCAATATTTCAGTCTGTATGAAATAATTAAAAGATAATATAATACAATATAAGTGAAAAAAGGGATCATTTATACATTTGTGGGGTATTTTAATAGTCTTATCAGGAAAAATTAGGAAAAAAAAACTTGTTGAAAATACAATTACGATAGGCATTTTACAAAATCAAGCTAAGAACAAAATATGAAATATAATAGATATTATTGAGTTGAGATGTTCGTGAAGCAGCACAATATCGGTAAAAATGATTTCACTAGACAAAATGGAAATTTTAAAAGATTACTGCAAAACTCATCAGCGGTCACACGGATACTATAATAATCTGTTCTTCATTTTAGATCAGGGGTGACCAATCCGCGGCACACGTGCCACAGTGTGGCACGGTTGAGTTGTAAAATTGGCACGTGAAGACTTATTGAATAATTAAAATATTTGAACAGATAAAAATAAATACTAGTTTTCTTACTGTTTTATTGGAAGGTGATTGTCTCAGACAAAATAAAACATCGAAATTTATTTTAAATTCGCTTGGTTAAATTACAATAAAAAATTATAATGTAGATAACACTCATTCATTGCTGTGTGCGTTGCGTTTTCCAAAGGAAGTGCATTTGTAATATTCCGGAATTTGAAGGAGCGCGTTTTGAAATATCTGGAAGAAAACAATGAACTGCCCGATGAGTGCTTGCTTCTTAAGAATGAAGGTAGACTTTAAAATTTAGCTTTTCTTGCCGATGCTATAAGACATTTAAATAATTTAAATTTATGATTACAATGAAAAGATTATTCTTTGACATTCCTGATTGAACATATATCTTCTTTTGTGAACACATTTTTGCTTTTTTTTGTCTGGATTTTGATGAAAAAAAGAGAAACTGATTCCCACCTAAAGCAAACCGATTTTGTTAGCATCTTTCAGAACTAATCCGTGGCTGCGGTAGCCAAGTGGTCAGGGTATCGGATCATGGCAGGCATGTCATGAGTTCGAGCCAGGACCACTAAAGACGCACCGTATAGGGGAGCGATGCACGTTAAATCTGTCGATAGCTCAAACGTCCTCCCGTTGGTGTGGTAGTTAGGAGCTCAGCAGCTCAGGTGTCATCCGCGTCACTTCACCGCGGTTCAAAATTATGCGGACCGTCGCCAAAACCCCTCGTGTTGCTGAACAATGTGACGTTAATATTCACTCACTCGAGAACTAATCCTAATGTAGATGACGCATTAAATATTTACAAATTGAAGAGCCACATTTAGAAAGTACTGACTGTTTAATACGTATTTTTAGAATGAAATTTTGCTGGTTGCTCATTTTTATTTTACACCTAACCTAACTAATTGACACTAAAAGGGAAATTTTAAAAATAAAAATTAAATTCATACTTTTGTTTATTTATTATATTATTTTTTTTTTACTTGTATAGTATCTTTTACAAAATTTATTAGCTAAAAGCAAAATTTTTTATCCTTTTCATATTCTTTTGTTTGTTTTAAAAGTTTGAAGTAGCACGCATATATTTTTATATCACATAGTGGCACTCTTCCCAAAAAGGTTGCACCCCCTCCCTGTTTTAGGTGGATGCCTCTAGTAGGAGAGTCATCTTAATCTATACCACAAAGGCACGCAAAAACTTCATTGACAAAGAAATTTCACACGAATCAGGAACTTATAAATTATGCGCGTCGATATAATGACCTGTAATGAACCATTTTCTTTCCTTATTTAGAAAAGACGGAATTATTTTTAAAGAACGTGCCGTTTTTTTAATCAAGTAGGCATTCATTGCCAATGGATTCAATAATTAGTTAGTTCTTTTTTTAGAAGTAGTTTCAAATATTTCTGAAAAGGACTCATGGACGAATCTGTACATTTTTCTTCAATGCATCTTTTATCCCTTAATATAAAATTTAACAATATTGCTTAATTAATTTTGAAGCATTCATTGGTGTAATATATAATGAAAGTAAATAATCAATACAAGTTTTATTTTTGATTTTTTTTGTACGATATATTGCAGAGCGATTTAAATTTAAAAAAGAGGGTGGACATTTTTTTTAAATTAGTGATTCAAAGATCTAATTTAACTTTAACTAATGCAACTTGTGTTGCAAGAATCATTACAGGACCTTTTCGACTTAATCGTACTTAAAAATGCAAATTTAATTTAACTTAAGCTAAAACACAATTCTTCATCAGTAAATTTGTAAGACTTAAGTACGAAAGACTTCGAATGGTTTTAACAAGTTAAAATATCATTTTGAAATCGTTTCATATTTTTGCACTCCTTCTTAGTATTTCTTCACATGCATACATATTTGTAAAAGCATAATCAGAAAATAAGAATACAACGTAATTTTTTATAGATTGAAGAAATAGTCTTTGTGTTACGTCGGACATATAAGCATATTTGAATAATTCTCTTCTAATTTAGAATTAGTATTAAAAATTGTTTGCATTTTTCATTTTATATATCTATTTATTCGATGCATTTGTAATATTCCTAAGCAATCTTCAGTGAAAAACCATATATAAGTATATTGAAATAAGTTTTCAACGCATTTATGAAGAGGCAGACTTAAGTTTATTAAATGTCAGAAATGATGTATTGTTAAAAATAGCAAATATATTTTAACAAATATTTTCCCGCTGAAAAGAATAGATAACTTCAGTAACAATGGTACTAAAATTCTATTTTAAGACTTTAAAATTTTTGCTGAATCACGGTGATCGTTTGTTTATTATTTAAATATTTTTAATAAAAAGTATAATAATCAAAAAATTGAAAAAAAATATTTATAATTCTAAAAGTACCTGAACTACGTGAGATATATTTAGAGAAACTTCTATTAGTGATTTATTAGACTTAATAAAAGTTCTCGGCACATGTAAAACATTTTCTATTACCGTCCATAAATTAATAGTTTTTTTCGGAACTAGACATTGGCGAACGACCAAAAAACTTCATTTAATCAACAATAGATAATTTTCCGGAAGGTTTCAATGTCAATATTAAATATTAAAGGTAACCGATTCTGATACATGTTAAGCTTGAATACCTATTTACGAAAAAAATTCATCATAATCGTTGGATGAAGAACTAATGTATTTGAACGGTTTTTCCGGTAAGTACAACTTTTTTTTGTGAAAAATTGCTACTAAATGTTCCAGAAAATGGCTATAATTTTTTCTTAAAGTAAATATATTCTTTCATGCTGAGATTTAAATATTTCTACAAAGACTAAAATTATATTTAAATAACGATTGAATCTTAACTAAGGATAAAAGTACAGCCAGATAAGTAAGCGAACTTCCTAAATAATATTTTAATTGCTTAAGATAATCTTTCTTGACTATAACCTTTGTGAAAAATATTAACAACAGAGAGATAGATATTTCTTTTGGATATAGATTAACTGTAAAAGTAAAAAAAAAAGTATTGTATTTGGAAAACTGATATTTTATACAAGATTCAGTTTAATCTGTGATGAATATTGCAAAATATCTTAAATAATTTACTGCTTAAAAATGCAGTGATATTACTTTATGTGTATTTTCTTTTGTTTTATTAATGTTTATAAAATAACATAAATTCGGATAGCAATTTGAAGTTCAATAAAATTTAAATACTTGGTAATTTGACTTTGCAGTAATTGTTCTAGATTTTTATTAAAGAGAATTCGAACAAAATAAAATAGGAAAGGTACTTACCGCTTAAGATCCAAAATACGAAAAGCGGCACAGCATACATCCGTAGTCCTTTGGAAGCCATGAACAACATGTTTCTATTTCTTCAAACTTTTGTTTGTGATGGATTGAAGAAACGCCTAGGATGCACAAATATTGCAGTTCTCAATGGTAGATATTTAACAATGTCATTTTAATTGAATATTCACAGTCGATGCTCTCAAAAACTGTTTTATTAGTTATAGAGTTTGTGTTTTATTAATCGAGAAATTGAAATTGACAAATTGCGATTATAGATTTCTGAAATTAAAAATTTATATTGGAAGAATATACGATGATGCGAATCAAAGCTTCATCTCATCTCATAATATATATCTCTCGACTGTTTTATTCCCAACCAAGTTTTAATGTTGAAAATACACTAAACCTATTCTAAACACAACGACAATGTACAGTAAAACTTTCTTACATTATATGATTGCATATCATATCATTGAACTGTTATATCATTTGAGTAACTCCAAGTTACGAGAAATCTTACGAGTTTTTAAGTGTCAACTATATTTCGATTTGAACACTTAAAATACAATCCAACATTTGATGATCAATCAAATATTTAACGCTTCAAATGTTTATCACCAATAAATATATCATAACTCAAGTTTACACAGAGTTAGCGCACGCAAAACCACCTGTAAATCTGGTTTCACTGCGGTGCTAAAAAACGCACGTGCTCTCGCTGCGGAGCACAGTCGCTTCTTCGAGACTTCAAGTTCCAGAGACGTACTTCGCTCACGTCTTGTCACTCCCGAATCTTTTCTGGATATGAAAAGCGGGATTTCGCCGAGGAATCCAGGAAAACGGGAAAAGGGGTGGTTCTACAGGGTGCGCTGCAATCGCGGGAGTGTTTATCCCACGAGTCGCTTGCGGCTACGGACGGCTTGTTTTATAGCGAGGCATAAAAACCTTCGCCAGAACCGTTTTCGCCGCATTAAAATTTTATGAGCAAAAAAAAAGGATGAGCGGAGGGGAGTCGCGTGGAGGCAAAGGGGTGGTGATGGATAAAAAATGGTAGGTGCGTGGTTCTACGATGAAAACAGAATTTTGCAAAACAAATAAAAATGAGAGAATGTTGTATTATTATTATCATTTTCCTTGGTAAGATACTTCGTACAGAAAATGATTTATCTTTTGCTAATAGATGTAGGGAGGCGGATAAAATATAAATGTCACATCATTAGACTTAAGAGCTTGTCCATTTGTATTTTGACTATAATGGCTTAAAAATGGATAAAATAATTTTGGTTGCATAATGGTTTTAATGTTCTTGCATGATATGACATTATCCTAAGTACCGTGATAAGTGTTTCTCCTATAAATGAAAATGGCATGATTGATTAATTCCTTTAAGCAGGAATTCGCTTTTAAAAATGCATTTAGTAAAACATATACCTAATTAATCAAGTAGATTGTTAAATGATAATTTTTTCTCTGATTTAAGTAAATAACATATGTTTTATGATCTCTTAAATTATTAAAAAATAGTTTTGTTATTCTGTTTACTTTTCTCCTTATACATATTCCTATAGATCAGTGGTTCCCAAAGTGTTCTACATCGGTCCCCAGAGATTTATGACAACCTACAAGAGGTCCACGTTTATGGAAAAATAACTTGGGGGTCCACGAGTCTAAAATAACGGTCTCTCTCTTTGATAGTTGTTCTCATTAAACCAGAATATAACTTTAATTTTAAGAAAAAAAATAATCAGAACTATATTTATGTATATATATATATATAGAGAGAGAGAGAGAGAACTAATGGTAGGAATTGAATGATAAACAAAACTTTGTGCTACATTTTTACACTAACTCAGATTTTCGGAATAGAACTAGAAAGGAATTATAACAATGATGTAGATCACCCCAAACTTTTTCCTCAATGGCATTAATTTTCTTTATTTATTCTTATATTGAGAATTTTTCTTTACTTTTTCGTTCTATTAATCATAAATCGTGTTTTTTAGTTATTTTTTTAAAACCGTAATTTATTAATAACAAAAGTTATCTGAAATTAGTTTTCAACAAAAGAAGTTAATTTTAAATCACTTTCAGGTCATTAGTAATTTCTTCAGATGTTTTTAGATAATATAATCTCGAAGTTTATATATTTGGAAAGGTACGAAAAAATTATTATAAGTTTTAAAGTAATAATCTATTTTTTAACTAAATGTATTTAAGATGAATGACTTTATGTTTTAATCCATAAAAAGTATCTTTAATGTTTCATAAATAAAAGTTAAAACAAACATCTATTATTTTAAAATTAAATGTGAATTGAGTCCTACAATAAAACTATTTAATCGTAGGAAGAAAATGCAATCACTATTTCAGAAAAGCTTGCTCGAGAGTTTTCATTGTGAACATTTGAACATAAAGCAATTTTTAAATGTTTCATAAAATATTTGCTTTTAAAATACTAATTAAATTCAATGGTTTATATAATTTTGAATTAGTTTTAATTATCTTATTAAGTATATAGTTTACTTCTTTTTTAAATTTGAATTCTTAAAATATTCTTCTTTACCAAAAACAATACCAAATAATACATCATGCATAAACTTAGGAGAAAAGAATAATACAAACTACAACTTTTGGAGATAGCTCTCTTGTATAACACGTGATGTAGTAAAACTCATTAAGGATTTAAGAAATTCATTAAGAGTATGCAGACTATTAAAATGTAATTTATTGCCAAAGAATTCAGAAAATCCTCAAATGTAGCAAGTTTAAAGGATATGAGGCTTTATATTGTGTATCAAAAAATTGTTCTTAATCAAAAAATTTTTAGAACAAATAAACAATTTATGTGAACAGCATATTGAAAATGGCAATGTATACTTCATAATATGCCATTTATATCAGCTACGTTAATCTTTCTCAATGTATAGTGTCTCTCATGTATTTCATATTTTCAGCTCTCTCTCATTACTTTTCATATACTATTTATTTTTTAATTCATTTTTTATGGCATTTTTAAGCAAAATTCTTAATACGTAGAATTTTTGGGACTACTAATAAAAATATAATTGTGAAAATATTATATAGAAATAGTTTAAATATAAGAATAAAGTAAAATAACACAAAGTTATGAAATAAAATGTTTTTTTTGCAAAAGATTGAATGAAATGGATTTAAAGAAGTGTAAAGCAATGTCACTATAAATATGAATAAAAAATCCTGCAACATTTAGGAAAACTGTTTTAAAAGTATATAAGTTTTCAAAAATTAAAACGTTTATTTAAGCAAAATTCAATAGATTTGATTTAAATGCTTATTTAAAAATTATCACATTAAATCAGTTCAAATTTCCTTCAATACATAGAAAAATTTAATTTGGAGCTTATCCAAAAAAACTCACATAAAAGAAGCCATTTGAATAATGATTACTTTTGCTATTTAAGCTATTGTTATATTTAAAACAGTGAAACATTGTTTTAAAACAATGGATTTCCTCTTTGATTTATATTTTATTTCAAAAGTTAAACATATTGTGACTATAAAAAAATTTTCAAAACGGCAACCGTTCAGTAGTGTGAGTCTTTTGAAGAAGTAAAGCAGTAAGTAAATACTGTAATATTTAACATTTCTGTGGAAATTCTAACTTTTCAGACAAAGCTCCAACATTGTAAATCATTTTTCATGCATTCGAATGCTTTAATTTTGCGGAAATACATTTAGAAAGGGTAAGTGAAAATGTCCTTTTTAATATACAAAATATCTTTATATATACAGCAACATAAAGTACTTTAGGATTTTTTAAGCTGTAAATTATTTTGAATCATACAAGATTTATGTATTATGTAAATATACTATTAGATAAATATGTAACAAAAATAATGGCAAAGCCATTTTTTTCCTAATCTCTTTGATTATGGAATATTCTAAATATGTAAAATATTAAAGGAGGGCGGATATGAATGAATTACAATTTAAAAAGAGATTTTCTTCCTTTTTAACTAATAATATCAATCAATTTTAAGTTATAATTTTAATTGGAAAAATTGAAAATTCATCAACATGAAAACATTTTTCAATAACAGTAGCATTTGAAGTATTATTTCATAAAATATTCATAAAATGGAATGCGGAGTTTGTATTGCGTTAATGAAGTTAATATATCAAGATATTCTATATAAAAGTAATATATAAAAGGAATTATTTTCAACCAAAAATGTTTCACTCTATTTTGATTAAGTAGAACAGTACAATATGAAATTATATATTCTGAAAAAATATTTATTTTGTAGACTGGGCTTTATCTTTTTTTTTTAAATAATATATTTTGGTAGTTTCTTCACTATGCACTGGAGTTTTAACTGTTTATTCATAGGACAAAAAATTAAAATGCTTGTATATTTGAGTGAAAGGTTCTTAAACACGAAGTTTTCCTGCAGTAAAATAAATATTTCTTGATTTATTGTTATTTCCTAAAGTATATATATTTGTAACATTTTAATTCCATATATATGTGTGTGTTTGATCTATTGTATACTTCAATATAAAGTTATACATTTCTTCTCAACAGAAATGTATTAGAGCCATATACAAGTATTATAAACAAAAAAAATTAAAACGTCATTTTTGAGTTGTATTCATTATTTTTAATCAAAAATAAATTATTCAATGATAAATGTTTCTTTCAAATGCTTGGAAATATAAATGTAAGCAACCACATTAAAAAATATAAATATGCATGCAATTTAGCTCTCTAAAATTAGCGGCGAATTATATTCCTAAGGCACTTTTAAAGCTATTGATCAAATAATATTGTGCTTGTCATTAGATTTTATTTATTTTCAATCTTTTAACTTTTGATTAAATATCTGTTTAAAGTGTATAATAACATCAAATGGTGTAAGCTTATGATTATGTGAGATGTTTCACATTGAAGTTTTTTAAACTAATTAAAAGAAATGTTTTATTTATATATTTTTTGCATTTACTTTTTTCAATAAATTAATGATTATAAATTAAATTAATATGTAACAACATTATATTAAAACCATCTGTTTCTTGATGCAATTTTAAAAAAAACTCTATCTACAGTATTACGAATTTAATTTCATCTATTCTCCTTAAAATTGATGTATGTATTGAAAAACACATATTCATAAAATTAATGGGATACTGATTTTATTTAAAATAATATTTTCAAACGAAATAATTACTTCGAACATTTTTTTTGAAGGAAAGTTATCAAAATTATTTTTAAAGATTTATTTGAAATATTATACAAGAGAAAACTGTAAACTGAATTAAAAATAGGTCTTCATTAGGAACTATAATCTAACAAATTTTTCATTTGTTATTTTTCACATATCTGAAAACAAAATTAAACAATCGAGTATTTAAATTTTAAAAATAGACAGAAAATCTAACTTTTTTTTCTGTGCAAAATTAAAAAGTGCATTCAGGTAATGTAAGTGAAATATTTCTTTTGTTTTAAATATGGAATGTTATCCTTCATTTCTGTTTCATTAGAATATTATCTTTTTTTTATGAGGAAAAGACTATTGATAAAGTAAAAAAAGTCCCACAAAGGAAAAATAATATTGTTTTAATATTTTGATCATAACCTGAAAGAAATAATAAAAAAAATCTTGGCTGAAGCATATTATTTCGTTTCACAAAATAAGATACTTTACTTTCAGCATACAAAGTAATGCGTTTTCTTATAGTAGGAGGTTAAATTTTTTTTCTAGTTTTCATTACAAATATACAGTGCATTGCTTTTATAAACAACAAATTAGACGGTACATACGTATTATCGCAACCTTTTAGCGACATTATATGAAAAAAAGCACATGATTGCCATTCATTGCATACAACACATGCGAAATTAGGGTTGCCGACTTGGCGAGATACTTTGAAAGTTGGCAACTATTGTAATAATTCTAAGAACCAATCAGACTTTAGATTTGTCTGACTTCATCATTAGAAAGAATTTCTTTCAGAGAGCATTCTATTCTTGGGACTATTTAGTGGGCTAAAAACTAAGTATAGTAATCAATTGAATTGTTCGTTATAATGGAAAATAAGTAGACAATTTTGTACAACCAAACTTCAGTGGCTTGGAAATTGTTTTCTCTTTTGCTCTTATTGTACAGTCGACTCTCGATAATTCAAACATTCGATAATACGAACCTCTCGATAATTCAAAGCATATGCTCAGTCCCTAGAAAAACTCTTGATATTTCGAACTAAAACCATACGTTTGGATACACTCAATAATTCGAAGTAAAATCTGTGGCTGACCAGACTACAATGCGCAATAATTGGTAGTTATCTTATAAAACACTCGACAATTCGAACACTCACTATCTTGTACAGTCATGTAGCAAACAGGTTGGAGCTTACAAGTTTTGTGTTGTGTTGACTCCCCTGTAACGTAGCCCATTTGATAAGCATCTGTCTGTTACCCCTTCTTAGTGTTTTCCGATTCATCAGGTGAAAATATATTTGTATTGCTTTCCTACTTCAAGTGCACAATAGAAAGGATGGTCCACTATTGTGAAGAAGAGATGCGTAGGATTGTGTGTGAATGTATTTTTTAATACAGGACTTTTAACTTCGGATTTCAAAAGTATTTTAAAATATTTTTATACATTTGTACAATTGTTGTTTTATTACATAGTTTCAAATTTAAATGTGTTAGAAATAAATTCTCTTCGTGTATTTTGGGAGTATTTTCTACCCTCTTGATAATTCGAACTCTTGGTAATTCGAATTTTTTCACTGGTCCCTCCAACTTAGAATTATCGAGAGTCGATTGTATATAAGGAAGGATTGTATATAATATATTCCTTATATATAAGGATATATATAAGGAATTGAGATTTTTAATTTGTAAATCCAAAATAAAATAATGTCGATCTTTAGATTAAACCATTTCCAAGTGCTTATCAAAAAAGTTAAAAATCTCTTGCCTTTCACTTTGAATTATATTCACAGTTTCTAACTGGCATTTTCCTTTTTCAATGAAAACGTAAAATTTAATAAATAGACATCGAAATTGTATTAGGTCTGCAGAGTCAGTTCAATTCTTTTTTAAAAAGTTGCTTAAAGTTACGATCGAATGCGGAGATTTCGTAATCAGATATTTACTTCTGAAACTTTTATTGCACGAAGCCAAACCTGTGCCAAACCTTAGAATTTATTCTAACAATTAAATGTACCATACAAATCTTTGTAACCAGGTATATTGTTGCGTTGATAGGGGTTCGATTGTATTATGTAATCCGTCTCAAAGAGCAAGACAGTTCTTCAGGATCGTTCAAACTTTTTTGTCTCAAGCCAATCCTTAGAAATGCAGGATGCAACAGTAAAAT
Organism: Trichonephila clavata; assembly: GCA_019973975.1. NCBI lineage: Eukaryota > Metazoa > Arthropoda > Arachnida > Araneae > Nephilidae > Trichonephila > Trichonephila clavata. The sequence goes on along the minus strand of BMAO01036639.1, from coordinate 9,471 downwards.
TTGTAAAATAAATCCCCGAAGGTCTCCACAACTCCGAAAACACTCAGACACAGCTATCAGTGTCTAAAATAAAAGTATAATTTTAAATTAACTCAGTGGCGCAAGGGCTAAGGCTTACTGTATTCATATCAGGATACGTGACCTTGAGTCCTTAGTTGCATGTGCAGATGTTCCAGCCTTACGCGAAAACCCTCAGTGTAAAGTCGTTATTCAAGCTTGGTACTCATTTATCGACCCCCTGAAGGGATGAAAACCTGAGTGGACTTTGTCCAGCCCGGGGTTTGAACCTCAGACCTGTGGCGTGGAAACGCGATGCACTACCACTTAGCCCCTGGGTTTGAAATTACAAACAAATCAAAGATTATTCACATGCATTCACTTGTTGCATTCAATAGCCAATTTAATCGCTGTTCGACCCTTCAACGATCAAGACAATGCTAACTACGTTTCGGGGAGTGATTTCTTATTTATAAGAATCACGGATTGTTCGAGAAAGATCTACTTACATCATAGATAGTGATATTAAAAGATTTCCCCAATAATTTCCATAAGCATTCATATGTTCACCCGCTCTTCAGAATTAGTCACCAACATGTGATCGCCAACTTTTTCTATCACCAACAATTTCCGAAGTTTATATTGAATCACCATTATAATGTAAGGGACAACGTTGCTTGCGAATATTACAACTTTAGCATAAAATAAACACAACAGAGAGTAATGTTAATAGATATAGTTAAAAGATATAATTAGTAGGTATGATATACAGATATAATTCGTTTACACTATTTTAAGCATTCATTACACAAAATTCATACCAATATCTATGATCAAGGAATACAATGATAAAAAGGATGAAAAGTTATGAATAGGTTGACGATAAAAAAATAATTGAAAGAAAAATTATTTAAGATCGATAGGCCATCTCAGAAGAGCATCATACTTATTTATGAAAAACAATACATTCATTGAGAAAGAAAGATGATCATTTGGGTGCCTTGTAGTGTTAAAACTTCATGTTACTTAAAACATACATAATTGTCTCCAGTAACTTCTTCTAAAGGAAATAAAATTTTTAATTGTGGGAAAAATAATATGAACACATAAAATACTTGTGTGGATGAATTTAATAATTATTTGTGGATATTTTTAAAGATAAAACAAATCTATTTAAAAACTTTTCAAGAATAAAAAGTGCGATTCACTACCAGTCTGACAAACTTGCAGGGTGTGTAGAGGGTACAAAAATGACTCGGAGTCACATAGATATGCAGGGTTGCAAATGCCGAAGATGCAAGCTATCAGGCAAAGAATCAGAGAACATGTACAGAAACAGCAACATATTAATTAGCATATGGCACATGTGTGGGCTTTGAAGAACCATCATCGTATGCAACTAAGTGCAACGTTTTTCGGTCAGTATTTCTTGGAGACGACCTCATTAGTCCGTACCTCCTGTTCAGTTTTTAGCATGGTAGGGTATATCTGATCTTCTTACTACCAGTCCTTCTTTAATTTCTTCACTCGGCGCATCTTCATCTGTCGATACGCCACTCCATGTCATGCCAGAATGAAGGGGGATCATTTACATTACGGAATTCAAGTTCACGAAAAAACACTTAATGCAACCTCTTGAGAGCGGTGGTACATCCAGTTCATTGGCCTATAAGATCTTCGGACCTATCATGCATGGACTTCTTTTTCTGGGGCCACATAAAAAGTTAGGTGTCCAAGATGCTCTTTCACTTAGATATAGACCACCACTTGAATATTTGTAGCTGCTGGGAGGATACGTGACATGACAGGACTCTGTCAGAGTGTCAGAAATTCCATGCAGCGATGCTGTCTGACCTCGCAGATGACTTCTGGTTGTAATTTCGAACACTTGTTGCACTACAACCTTTTAAGGTATGCGACTACCCTAAAATTGTGAATTTTGCCAAAAATGGACAATTTTTTTTATGATTTTATTTTTAATACCATTTTATTAGCTTTATAAAAATATCATTTTCCGTTCACTAGAACAAACACTACAAGTGTTTTAGTACAAGCAGATGCCATTACTTTAAGCAAGATGTCACACTTTAAAACGCGTTTTACTCGAAATATGATTTTTTGAAAATAATCAAACGGTGTCAGTGGTTGCTTAAAAAGTTTTGAAAATAATTAACTAGAATTTTTTGTGAAGTTCTCTATAATAGTAGAAGTGTTTTAACGTTCAGATTTATCAGTCACTGTTTTATTACAAAATTTGCAGTCTTTTATGTGAATATAATCACTGTTTTTTTAAGCAATTTCATATAGTAACTTATATAAAGTGCTCTAGATTTTGTAAAAATTAAAATATCTCTTATCCAGAAGGTCATTTCGACTCTGAATAGCATAGCGACACATCAGAATTGAAAACTTGAAAATTTCTCACAAACCTTTGGTACAGAATGGACCGCGTTTATGTTATTTTTTGTCAATTTTTACCCATTTTTTCCCATTTTAGGTATAATAATTTATTTTTCTCTTCTTAATTTTAGCATATTTTACTTAAAATTTACTAAGGAAATCTAAAAACAACAAAAATCTCCACATACCTAAATTTTTTTAAAAAAAAGTTTTCGCAACCAGTCGGATACTTTAATAAAATGTCTGCTGTCCCATTAATGTTTGTTTTTTTGTTTCTACTTTTTTCATCTGCTACTTTGCACCATAGCTCGTAAATATGGCATCTGCAACCTTGCATTCCTTTGTGATTCAATATCGTATTTGTACCTCCTACACACCCTGTAAGTTTTTCGGTTTGTTTTTCAATCACCCTGTATTTTTCATTTTATATCAAGGTGTTTAAATTTCATTTTCTTGACTTGAGAATACTCTAACAGAAAGTAAATATTTATCCAGAAATACTCCATTAAAGTTAAATTCAGTTTTAGTTTTAATGATTATCAAGCTTTATGCCCATCAATAATGCACTCTTTTATTTTATATTTCAGCTAGATAGATCTAAGTAAATTTAAAATTTTATAGGGTCGCATATATAATAAATTTTACACAATTGTAAAATACAATATCATTCATAACCTGTATTCTTCTTTACCGAAACATGATCTATATGTACTCAAGAAAGATATCTTAAAAGTACCGGAGTTTCAAATGAATTATAAATTAACTTCGATGAATTTGTTTCTTACTATTTAAAACTACAATATATAAATATCCGTTAATATTAAACTTCTGCATACCAAATGAATCTATTAATAGATGCTTACTTGTACAAGTACATTATATATAAGTAAAGTAACAAAAAAATGGAATGGAAAAGAAGAAAAAAAAAAGATGTAATACAACCAGTTTTAAATATTTAATCTTACATTTATCTGTGAGAAAATAAGATTTAGTCAATTCTTATGCACTTCATGACACAGAAAATTGAGATAGAAAAATTACTAGCATATATATAGGTATCTGTTCAAGTTTAATCTTTATTGAAGTAACACTTTAATAAATGTTTATATATAAATGAGAATGCTTTATTTATAAAAGTTGACAGGATAGAAAAATAATGAGAAATAATAATTAATTTTAAAACTTAGAGGAAATATTAATTTTATCTACTGCTTATGATGTCTGCAGTTTTTTTCGTGCAATATTTTCTTAAGTTACTACAGTGAAAATTAAGGGATATACATAAATAAAATACTCAACTTCAAGAAATTTAATTATTTAGAGCTAATTAATAAAACTAGTATTTTAAAGTATCGTCCGTACACAAAAGTCTAAAATATTCTCATAATGCAAAAAAGACGATATAAATTTTTTAACGCAGTTTTAATTTTTAAAAATGCTAAATAATCAGAGTTTACTAATATTTTACAGTACGAAAAAATAAATATTTTTGTAAATTATAAAATTTGTTACACAAAGAAACAGGTTTTACGCATAAACTGAATTTGATAATAGTAAAAAAAAAAAACGGTTTTCCTTTTTATCAATGCAAAAAAAAATACATTAAGTGTAGTGCATTTTAATCAAGGGTTTGATTGAATATTTTTAAAGAACTGCATCCTGGGAAAGGAATACCGTATTTTTGAATGTGAAGTACTGCTCCCAGGGGTCTTGATTAGTCTCTTGAACATCTTTTTCAGAATCTGACAAACATTTCTGTTAATTATTTGCTGGCACTTGTTCATCTAATGAATCATCTGTGAATTTAGATGGTAGGTTCTGTAATAAACCCAAAGCCTCACGAAGTTTGAGTTTCTTTTCGGTACGCTTATATAAGCTTCACTTGTATGTAACGGAGTCTTTGAACTCCATTTTTACCATTTTAAAATGTCAGATGAATTCAAAATTCTGTGCACTTGTCAAAGACAAATGACAATACAATAATTTCATAATTTTGTCCTCTTCGGGATCATGAAGAATAACGATTTTGGATTTGGTGACTAATTCCAAATACCATTTCTAGATTTTACGACTAATTCCATATACCATTTCCCTCCACACTTGGCGACCAAATCCATATTTGGTAACTAAAATATTAAGGTACCAATTGGAAGCGAAAACACACACACATTAAGGGTTAATACAGATACAACAAACAAAAGAAAAATTATTTATGTAAAAAAGGCGAGAGCATGTCAGCAATTTCTTACCATAATATAAACTATTATCCCATTTTTCTGAAACTGGGAATGAAAAGAAACTCCAGCATGTGAAAAAATTAATCTATGATATTATTGCCAAACTCAGACATGCAGTTTGTTTTTCTAAATTCTCTCGTTGGATCTGCGGAACAAAACATTATCCTTTGCTTTATTTTACCAAAACAGCTGAGCTTTGATTCAGAGTTCTCTCCCCGGATTAAATAATTCCTCACAAACTCTTCGATTCAAAACGTGTGATTTTATGTCTAATGCTGATGTATATTTCAGAGAGAACATTGTGCTCTTTTTAGTGAAAAATATCTTTTTTGCACCTTTTTCAGCATGACATATTTCTAACTTAGCTCTTCCAGACTTCCTTTCGTTGGTTGATCCTACGTTTTGCAAACCAGGTAGTATCGACGTTTTGATAGGATACCAATGGTTATTCTAGTCTCTAAAAATGACGCATTTAAGATTAATTTATCAATGAATAAATGATAGTTTCCAAAACTAAGATTACATGCTCTAATTGTAATCGAATTGAAAAAAAAAATGAAAAGTTAAATTATAATTTTAAAATCCTATAAAACACGCTTATGGTTAGTCGAACTAAAAAAGTAATTCTTAATGTAAGAATAAAATGATTAACGAGAAAATTATGTCATTGTGATAAAAGCGTGGGTAAAAGCGCGTGTACTGCATTTTTACACTTATGCATTTCAGAATAGCACTGGTAAGAAATAATTACAAATGACATCGAGCACCCTCCACTTTTACCACAATGAACATTTCTCGCTAAACATTTATTCTTATATTACGAATTATTTTTACTTTTTAGTTCTATTCACCATAAAGCATATTTTTTTAGTTTTTTTAAACTATAATTTATTCTCCAGACATTCTTGAAGATGAAAAAAATATACAGTACCTTGAAAACATTCTTTTATTGTTAAATATCAGTTACTTAAAATATTAATTTTGAATAAAGAATAGATTTATTGTTTAATTGTGGGGTGCAAAAGCAGCAAATAGCAAAATAAATAATTTAAACTAAAAGGAATGCCAAAAAATGATAATTCTATTACACTTTAGTAATGACTACAACACAACGCAAAATTATGATAAACTAGACGGACGAAAAATAAATAGGAAATGCCTTCTCCAGCATCTAGTGTAATGGCGGTACTTATAAATACCGCAGGGTTATTGGACTTTAATCCTTTGCAACGTTCCCTTAAAATGTATACTCAAATGGGTTTTTCTTATAACTAACATATAAAAAATAGACACTTTTTAACTTTTAACTACTTAGCGGAACAAACATGACTATCTTGGCAATCCGATCAAAATGGCGGCAGAAAACGCCACTTCAATTTTAAAACTCTATATATTCGGCTTCCCCTTAAAAAGACTCGTCATAATACCCGAGCTCTTATTTATCCAAAACGAGCAAAATTTGAAAAGTGTCCTTGCTAAGTACCATCAAATATTCGAAAAAAATTATTATTCTATGTAATTTTAAAGTGGGTGGTACTTTTTTTAAAGTACCGTCAGTAGATAAAGATCTAAATTAAAGTAATATACTCGTTACATTAAATAATTCTCAATTTTTTTAAAAAAAATTAAAAACATTTAGCAAATATAAATAACTATTTTTATTCATTATATAAACTTGATACCATTTCCTGAAAAACAGGAAATATTCTCACATGAAATTATAAGAACAGTTTGTAATCATTTGCAAAGAAATCGTATTAAAAATGTGATTTTAAAACTAACTCTCCCGTTCATTCTTATGAGAACCTTTCTCTCAAGAAGGCAGAAAAATATATTAAACTTTTTAAAAATAGACGAGAAAGCATATACACTCACAAAAATTTTACAATAGTTTTTCTCTAATTTTAATCACAAATGCGAGTATTTAGAAATTGAAGGAAAAAATACAATGTTATAACAGTTGGTCTGATATGTTTAGGTAATTAATCCTTGAAGATAACACGTGTTGTGCAAATTATTGGAAAGTGTGGTTTCAACATAAACCCTCCACTTGACGTCACAAAAGAATATCCGGTGTCATAAAACTTTAAATTAGTTTGCTTAACGAAATTAGCGAAATATTCTCTGAAAGACGACATTCTTCTTAAAGAGATTTGGCGATAAGAATCAGGATTTTTGGCGATATAATCAGTGAAGCTGGTCTTTGGAACTTAATTAAATTTGTAGACAGGGTGGTGGAAAATACCCAATATAGTCGATTTGGTTTGGAATTTTTGTGCCTCAAAATATCAGATTAAAGCGGGAAAACTAATGAAAGCATCGGAATTGAGAAATCGAATAATGATTATGTGTTCGTGATTCTATTCAAATGTTGTTGCTGATCTAATTGCAAAAGATTTATAAATAAAAATATTCGAAATTTTTTGTCCAGAAATTTATGTACTTAATAATTTTGCATATTGTGAATTGTTCTTTTTTTTAATTTTAATTGCATTTAGTTATGTAATTGTCAAGTATTCATTATTTTATGACTTTTTGAGGTATTTTTTTCATAATTCATGGAACTAAAACAAATCCTTACAATTATCACATTCTTGCATTTTATAATTAGCTTTCAAAAATTGGAGAGATGTTTGGTTAATATAATATATGTTGACTTTTCTCTTGTTGTAATTTATGTTGAAAAGAATAAAAGCGTTAAATGAGCAGTGCAATTAAATCATCAACATCTTATGCCATTCCAACAGCCCAAAATGTATAAAAAATTGATAATTGTTCTTTTAAACTTTTTATTGTTCTTAAAGTGACTGTTATGACGCAATTTTGCAGACTAATTTAAAAAAAAATTGTAATATTATATGCAAATGCATAACTTTTTATTTCTTTGACCAAATTTTAAATTACTTTAATTTTACCTGATATGCTTTCTTATATTAGATGTATATTAAGAATAGAAGTATATTAGGGTGATATTTAATGCATGTACATGAAACACACAATTAAATTAAGAATGGTCCTCATAAATTTTGTTTACTACTAAGATGTATTTATACTTTTATTCATTTAATAAAAAACTAAAAACTTCTTTTTTTTTGTTAATATGAAAGAAAACTTTGCGTGACTTCAAAATCTTCGATATGGAATAAAACTGAATATATGAATTCAGTGACACTTAGTTTTAGATTATGTAATGCCATTTAAACAGATTTTTTTTTATTCAGAGTGATTGCTTCAAAAATATAATCTAAAGGAGCTCTTAAAAAAGTTAAATTAAAAAATCCGTTTTATTTTTTCAGTTGAAGACATACAAAAATAAACAATGAAATTAATACGATGTCCAATTTTGTTTGTGCCATGATTATTAAGCAAACATAATAATATTACACAGTCCAGCCTAATTGATGTGACCACACCACGCACTTTCAACGTCGACGCTAAATAAGAAATCGCAGAAAGCAGGTGGAAGTTCAGTTCAATTGAGGGTATGTGAGGGCTTCGAAAAACAAATTGCAATCATTGGATTAATGCAGAAAAGAAGGAGTGATTTACCAACGCCAAACTGGCCTCAATATTGCTCTTGAACCAAGGTGAAAGTATTTACAAAACAGCTCAGTTTGTGAACTGCTTGCGTACCGTCATAATAAAAGTTACTATACATCGCAAAATCGGACTATCCAAAATCAGTGACGTGGCAAATATGGTGCACCCCGGGCCACAGATGACAGAGTTAACGACAGCTCAAAAATGCTTTCGGGTAATAGACGTCCTACCGTTAAGAAACTGAACCCCAGTGGGACCAAGGACTACCAACAGTGTTCCCAAACTACAGTTACGAACGTTCCTGTGTCTGGGACTCTGAAGATAGATGCCTGACTTATGCACCTATACTAACTGCTTTTCATTGGCGAAGAAGACCAGAAAATGCACGCCAGCCACGCAACTGGACGTCTCCGGAGTTACTACATGTAGTGTTTTCGAAGATTCACGTTTTATGAGTCATCGCACAGGTGGGCGTTGTCATATACGACGTGAAACCTCTGAAAGTAAACACCCTGCGACCATTGCCGGAACGCTCCAGGCTGCTGAGGATGGAAGTATAAAATTTGTGGAAGGTTTTTCTGGCATTCTCTGGTTACACTGATCATTGAGGAAGGCACGATGGATCAAAACAAGAATGCGTCAGTCCTTGCAGACCATGCCCACCCGTACATGCTCATTGTTTTTTCTCAGAATGGTATTATTTAGCAGAAAGACAATGCAAAGTGCCATAAAGCTGGCAACGTACGTGCGTAGTTTAAAGAGCACCAGTGTGAAATTACTATTCTCCTCGGGCAGAAAACTAACCTGACTTAAACCCAATCGAAAATCTATGACACCATTCCGATTGGTTGTTCGCACCGTAGATCCTTAACCACGTAACCAAGCGCAGCTGGCAACGGCACTGAGTCGGCTTGGCTCAACATCCTAATGAACGCCTTCAAGAGAAACACTCTTCCTGCACACCTCGCAGCAGTCCGCACTACAAAATGCGGTTATTCTGGCTTTTCACTTACAATTCTTCACTTTAATGTGACTGGACTGTATTATATAGACACCAAGTAGATGGATATATATATATAGAGAGAGAGAGAGAGAGAGAGAGGGGAGACCGAAAGAAACGTCGCCTATCTAAAAGATGAACTTCAGTCACTTGGCAACGACGCGCATTTAATTGTTTAATTTAGTATAGTGTTTGAGTAACAGTGTAGTCCACTTTTCTTTGTTGCTGTAAAATCAATATACTTTTGTTTGTTAATACTCAGTGTTTACTAGCAAACGAATTACATGCAAACACAAA
>BMAO01036638.1:0-29334 GCA_019973975.1 Trichonephila clavata | reverse complement strand
ACACAAATCGGAAATTTTTTCCGTACAACGGAGAAGCAAAAAGGGGAATCCCGCATGTTGAACGTTATAATCCTTTGTTCCTCCCGTAGTCTTGCCAGGGCGTGGCAAGTGGTAACGAAGATTCTTTATTAGACATTCCCTGAAATATTTTATCCAACATTTTTATCTTGACTTACTAATTTCTTTCCCGCGTAGAACTAACCATCCTGGCGACTCTTGTAATAGACGATGGCCGTTGGAATGGATTCTTTAAACTGATGCTGAAGAAGTAGTCTTGAGATTAATTGAATCTGTTTATTATACATTTTGAGCACGTAAGGCATTACAAGGACGATACAATACACTCACACACAAACACAACAAAAAGCACAAAACAAGCTGCAGCGGACTACACGTTGAAGTAGACAAATACAGAAGCGAAAGAGGGAGTTGGTCACCAGGAATCTCGGTATTTATAGGCTTCTCAAATCACATGATCTGAGTGGGTGGATAGGTGTAGTTTAAAATACTCTTGTTAGGCGGCGGGCTAATTTATTACTAAAACGTTGGTCCTGAAGGGATGGACCATTGGTAGCTGAAAGTTATTTTAAAGGATTATATTACTGGGAATTATTACATATATATATATATATATATATAATATATATATATATATATATATACTGGTGTCCAAAGGTTAAGCATAAATCGTATAATGCGAAAAACATGGAGTAAATATTCGTAAAATTATTCCAAATTTCTTGCGGATATTAATTGGGTGTAGAAGAAACATTGGGTTTATGCAAAACTTTTCAGTCGACTACGTCCTGCGCGAAACACCACCGCATGTCAGAACGCGGAGAAACCGATCCACGCAGCATAGGCAGTTCAAAGAAGTTTCGTGCAACTGCTTTGCGAAGGAACGTTGTTAACCATCAAACTAGGTGAATGATGGCCCAAAGACGCCAATTGGAAATGTTTACGAAAGGAAGAATCGTTGGAAACCTGGAATTCTCACGATCGCAAACCGAAGTGTCTCGATTTCTGAATGTGGACCAGTCTGTGATCTCAAGACTGCGGCAGAGGTTTCAAAGAACGGGAGATGTTACCCGATAACCAGTATCAGGTCGACAAAGAGTCACATCGCCTCGCCAAGACCGATATCTGGTAATAAGTGAGCACGTCAGAGGGGCAGTACTGCTAGAGTATTTGGTTCGGCGCTCACAGTTGAGACAGGAATACGAATTTCGAGACAAACTGTTTACAGGAGACTCAACCATGCTGGCATGTATGCCAGGAGAGCAACATATTGCATTACCCTCACGTCTGTGCCTAAACGCGCTCGTTTGAACTGGAGTTTGAAACATCAACATTGGAGTGTGGGAGAGTGGGCCAATGTGATGTTCAGTGACGAGTCCCGGTTTAATCTGAGTAGTGATTCTCGGCGGGTAACGATATAGAGAAAACGTGTTCCACGTTTTCAACCAAGAAACATAACGGAAAAACATCATTTTCCATCAAGGAGAGTAATGGTATGGGCAGGCATCATGATGGACGTCCGCACAGACCTCCATTTCTATGACACGGGGTCTGTGACTGCTCAAAGATACACAGGCGAAGTTCTTGACTTTTATGTTCGCTTGCTGTCGGTCCTGACTTCATATTCATGGATGACAATGCGGCATGTCACCGAGCGGTGCTGATTGATGACTTCCTTGAAACAGAAAACATCCAGCGCATGTCGTGGCCTGCGAACTCTCCTGATTTAAATCCTATCGAATATGTATGGGATATGCTCGGGAGACAAATTGCAGCCCATTCGCACCCTCAAGCTCCGTTACAGAACTGAAGAGAGCTCTCCAAGAAGCTTGGAATCGTTTGAGCCCACAGCTCATTCATCATCTCATAGCAGGTATGGTTAATCGCTGTGCAGCGTGCCTGGCTGTCAGAGAGGTGACCACAAGCCTTATTAAACTGCAGCATCAGTATTTTATTTAATGTTTTCTTTCATTTTTTCTTTAAAGTGTGAATCCTTGCTGTGCTCAGTTTTCTTTCAAACTGCTACTTTGGATAATAAAATTAATTATTATCATTCTTTTGATTTGTGCTTCCTTATTTTATAACCATTTTACACTCGCATATCACATTTCCCGCCATTCTCATTTACAGTTCCTTCTTTATTCACATAATTATCAATCATGCTTAACTTTTGGATACCAGTGTATATATATACACTTCTCTAAAATATAAATTCTAATTTTGGTCTGAAAAAGAAATTTACTTGAAAATTGCGTGCTTGTGATACAAAACTAAACTAAACATGTTTGTGCTCTAAGAAGAATTACCGATGCTTAATAACTATAACAAAAACAAAGAAAAAAAACTCGCCTAATTAAGGAAATACCGGTTATCCGAAAAGTATGACTACACTTTCAAATATTAAATACAAAAAAAAGATGTTCATTTATGGTATTTTTTGTTCTAGAAGAAAATATATAAAAGGTTTTTTTTTTAAACTTTGTTGCACGACTTCCATGTGCGCACTATTAGTTAACTAAAATATCCAATTTATACCAGACTTCTAGCAACATTCTATGAAGCATTGCGAGAGGAACTGACAATTCTTTTCACGAGAAGAAATCGAAAGATATTGTGTCTATAGAGATCTAGGTGGCCACGTCATTGGACTTCCTCTTTCCATCCATTACTGAAGAAACTTTTTTGCCCTTCCAAACTCTAGTGTGGTGGTACTCCATTTAAACTGAACATATGTTGCAGATTTAAATTCGATAAACCGTATTACAACTTGCGTCTTTTCTAGCGGTGATACCATTTTGAAACGAGAATGTTTAAAAACAGGGACGCCCCCCTGAATCATTTATAATTCATGAAACAGACATTTTAATCTTTTCTTTATGGTACATAAAAAACTGTAAGTAAAAATCTTTGTTTGTTTATTTTTAATTAATTTTTAGAAGTTCATATAGTCATACTTTTTAGATATAATTTTTATTATATATTGTCGACTTTCAATTATTGGAAGTCGGGAGGACCAGTGAAAAACTTTGAATTATCAAGAAGGGTAGGAAAAAACTCCCAAAATACACGAAGTGAAATTTTTTTTCTAACACATTTAAATTTGAAACTATATTACAAAACAAGAACTGTCCGCATGCATAAAAATATTACAAAGTATTTTTAAAAAGTAGATATTGTGTGTGTGTACAGTATAAATATTATACAGAAGTTAAAAGTCTTGTATTAAAAGAGTAGGCTAATGTTTTTAAAACAATTGTTAAAAAAATACACACGGCACATAATTAGTCTATATTGACGAAAAAATCTGTGCTCTTTACAAATGTGTTTAATCTATTATCGGTTCCCTCAGACGCTATCCCCAAATTCATTGGTTCTTTAAGGCAAAGTCTGGTCTAGCACATACCCTATTTGGTGCCATATGCTGTAAGTCATACAAATGAGTCACTTTTCGCCATGTCACAACGATGTAAAATACACAATCCTACGCATATCTTCATCACAATATAGTGGACCATCCTTTCTGAACATATCTGTAGCAAGGCTACGTGTTAAACAAAAGCTATGGAAGGCTGGCAACATGTACGGCTGGTCTATTGTCCACTTGAAGAAGGAAAACAATAAAATGTCTTTTCGCTTGAGGAATCGGGAAACACAGAGAAGAGACGCAGACAGATGGTCATCAAATTGGGTACGTTACGTTACAGGGGAGACACGCAGAGATAATACAACAATAAATCTGTAAGCTGCAACCAGTTTTCTACAGGAATCTACATGATAGTGAGTGTTCGAATTGCCCAGAACTATATAAGATAACTTCGAATCATCGCGTGTTGTAGTCTGGTTTACTTCGAAGTATTGAGTGTACCAAAATGTATCGTCTTAGTTCGAAACATCAAGAGTTTTTTCTAGGGCATATACTTCGAGTTAGTAAAAGGTTCGTACTATAGAAGGTTTGAATTAACGAGAGTCAACCGTACATATCATAAAATTTATTTACCTCTGTGAAATAGTATAGTATCACCATTAATTCCTTTCTCGTAAAACATCGCAAATGGAATATTAAAAATAATATATTTTTGTACATGAAAATGCCTTAACAAATGCAAATGGTGTTTTGCTAAGTTTTATACAGTTATAATAAGTATTAGCGCTATTTATTTTTCATAATATTATACAATTCAGCACATAAAACCAACTTAGTGCTTATTTGAGTATAACTAACCTGATTAATGCTAGTTTATGATAGAATTTGTTCAATATAGGGATATGTGTGTTTTATCTCAAAACATATTAGTTAAACTGAGCAACTGTAGTATAATTAATTCCCCATGCAATTAATATACTTTTATTAGAAGTAGAGGCTTTAAAGTTTACGTGGAAGCATTTTTGAAAAAGAAAAACATATTTAATTTCGATTCTTCATCTTCTCAATATTCACCCTATTCAAATACACGAAGGCTTTTGGCAACGGACCTCGAAATTTGGATCCTTGGTCAAGTGACGACGACGACATATAAGCTCTGGTACCCTCTCTTCTAATTTCCTCATCATACCAACGGAAGGATATTTGAGCAACGAGAGATTAAACGTGCACCAGCGCGGGGGGTCTTCAGCACCATAAGTCCAAATTCTTTACACGCCGACAACGAGTCCATGGCCTTAACAACTAGGTTACTCCGGCATGGTATTTGATGAAGGATAGGTACTACAATTAGTAAATTTTCCTCTTTGAAGAATCTTTTAAACCATGCATTGTTCATGATCATGATATAAATTGAAATTTCCCAATAAACCGTGGTAGTTGCATTACTTTTCGTAAGGTATTTTTTTATATAATTTTGAAAAAGATTTAGAAGAAGAAAAATTAAAAAGTATATTTTTTATTTATTTATTTTTTAAACGATTCATCCTGGTGTACTGTTTGAGCTACATTTATACAGACATCGAATTGCGGTTAGTATAAGCTGTAATCTTTCTATTAAATTTATTTTATTTAAATTCAAATAACAATAACAAATAAGGTTAAAGTTTGTCGGTTTCCGGAAGGTTTTTCTTTTACTCTAAAAAAAAAAAAAAGAGCAAGTGATTTGTTTCGTATTTGGTGAAGAGTTTTGATTTAAGAATGGTTAGAACAAAAAAAAGTCCAAAGTATTTTGTTTTATGTGATTGATTTTATTCAAAAACATCATATAGGTTCAGAATTTATAGATTCTTGTTTCTTGAGAAAATATAGAATTTTCTGAATAATTTATACCATTTTATAGTTATAAGCATATGAAAAAAAAAAAATTACTATTTTTAGCAGAAAATTTATTTATTTTCTTTACAATATTCATCACTTCAGTTAAACAAAAATTTGAAGAATCGCAATCAGATATAAGAAACAGTATTGTTAAAATAACGAAGAACAGAAAAAATTAACTAAATGACTATCTAAAACAGTATTTAAAAAATATATTATAATATTTCGATGGGAAAAGCTGTCATCAAAGAAATCAAAATAGAATAAGTTTCTATGTCCAAAGATTATTTATCAGCTAATTAGCTAACAGAAATGCTTTTTTTAAAAATATTTGAAATTATATTTGAACTAATTAAAGAAGCTAGAAATTAAATTTTCAATAATCATTTTTTTCGTACAAAAAAGAAAAGAAAATGCTTGAGAAACATATCAAAAAAATAACATATATTCGTTAGTACCTGCAACGACTATTTGTACAAATAAAAAATTTGTACAAATAAAAAAATTGTGAACTATGCACATTTTTATTATTCTGAAGGCTAATTAGTTATTTGAAAGAGTTTATTTGGGTTAAAAAAGACTATTTTACAGTACATTTAAAATCACCATTTAAAATAGAAATTGTAAAAAATAATTAGTTATTACAGAAAAATATTTTTTTTTCTTACCGAAATATCTAAGATACAAGCAAAAAGTACAAATCAAGTTACAGTAATTATAAGTGAAAGAAATGAATTGTTAGTATGATTCAGGACTAACCTGAAAAAAATTATAAGTTTCAAAAATTAAGATAAGATTATATTAAAGCTATAAAAAGGAGAAGTGATTAAATTTTTAAAAAATGAAATGTATCATAGAAGTATTATAAATTAGATGTATTATAAAAAAGGTTTTAATTATTATTTCCAATGACAAATGATAGTTAACTTAAGACAACAGATTTGATATGTATTCGAAAATCGTATATTTATTCTTAAATTATAAGATAGGATTCACAACAAATTCCGAAAAATTTCTGTCTCATTTAAAACGGATGATGGATTTTATCTCGTAGAAAATCTTTTTTTCTGAACTCTTAAGATTATAATTAATTTTCTGAAAAATATTGGTACAGAAATGTTTTCTATTTTTGCTAATGGCAATGTATGTCTCATAATTTTCATTAACGTTGTGATATTTCATACAGAATTTTTATTCGTGTTTTCAAATTACAATTCCATTTCTTAAATCCAATTAAATTTTACAGCAACAATTAATACAAAATAATAGGGATTAATAAGAATATCAATTAAGTCCACAAATGTATATAATGTTTTTAAAATTAGCTACAAAATACTATTTTGTATTACAATAATTATACGATATTTTAAGCAGCAATTAATAGTGTATCAATTATTTGAATGGTATTTAAACTTACACGACAAGAATCGTTTAGTATAAGATATTATTTAAATCAACCTCCAGAAGAATTTTTCCGGATGATATAAGTTTATTAGTACAAGGTAAACAAAAAAATTCTGGCCGTTTTTAATTACCCAAAAGAACATGACATACAAACAGCGTATCCTATTGTTAATCCTCGAAGTAATCACAATCGGCATCTAGCACCTTCTGCCAACGTGTCTTTAGTTGTTCAATCCCCTTGCGGAAAAACTCGGGGATGTGGGACGCAAAGAAGTCAGTGAGAACTTGGCGCACGTCTGCTTTATTAGTGAAAGATTTACCACGAAGATGATTGCCCAGGGAATGGAATAGCTGGTAATCTGATGGTGCAAGGTCAGGAGAGTAAGGAGGATGGCCCAAAGTCCCCCAACCAAATCGCTGTATCGTATTCCTGGCTCCCGTGTGACATACAGCCTCGCGTTATCATGAAATAACAGTACACCCTTTCGATTAACCAGTGTTGGCTCCTTCTGATGCAATGCCTGTTGTACATGTTCCAATTGCTGCGAATACAGGTTCGTAGTTACCGTTTGGCTCGTTGGTAGCAACTCATTGTTAATTACTTGACGACAAGTCCACCAGACACAAAGCATAATCTTGCGTGGGTGCATAGGTGGTCTTGCGCTGTGCGGGACAGTATCCTGGGGTGACAACCAATGTTTGGAACGCTTGGGTGTGTCATGCAGGAACCACTTCTCGACACTGGTCAGCACCCGATTGAATATGGATGCGCTACGGTGGCGAGAAAGCAAAGATAAACAGGCTGCCCCTCATTGTTGCTTATGGACTTCCAACAGCGTGTGAGGAACCCACTTGTTTAGCCTGTACGTCTTACCTAAGCGGTGCAGATGAAGTCTAATCATTTCACTGGAAGTGTTGAACTAACTGGCAAATTCACCACACGTTTGACTACTGTCCTCCTCAATGACCGCCTACAGGGCTTCGTCATCCAAGGCCTGTTGTCGTCCTGTTCGAGCTTTATCACAGAGGAACAAATCTCCCGACCTGAATTTTTTAAACCAATGCCTTGCCATACATTCATTGACAGCACTATCCCCACACGCTTAACATATTCGGCGAATTGATGCAGCGGCTGATCAGCCCACTTTGAAGTCGTCAAGTAAACAACCCCGAACGAGCTCTTTCGATACGTCCATTTCGCTTCGATAATGTACGAGTTCCGATTGATGAATGTGAGCAGTGGACCTGCGTTTATAACAACTGATATTCCTACTCTCGACTGACGGTTTCTCAATCACGTCATACACGAATTTGCGTACTTATTCTCACTTCTCTCAATGGAAACGCGCAAACGGTCTAGAACTTTTTTTGTTTAATTTGTATATTGTGTTTTTTCTCTTGTTATAACACTGTAATACAAATTGAAATGTTAATCAGTTTGTTTTCCACGATATCTATTTTACTTGAGTGAAAAGTACCATTCTGGCTACCGTACCAGTTTCTCAGACATTGAAGAACATTTCTAGATACAAAATTTAGTAAAAATATGCAATTTTTCTTTATGTTAAAACTGAAAGCGAATTATGTTGAACTCATTTTCTTGGAATTTATTTTTAAGTTTAGTCTTGGCTGAGACATTAATCATTCTGAAATAATACATAGTTGTTAAACTTAAAGAAAAAAAGGAAATCGTAATACTCAGAAAGTTTCAAATTATTCATTCTTTAAGTATAGTTAAATTTGTCTGTTTTTCAACTCATTCTGAGTATTACTTTATTGGTTATTTAAATATTTAAGTTGACTCGAAAATAGCAACGGAATTAGTTCTAGGCTGTGACGAGAAATGGATTTAAGCCTGTTTTCCATTTATTTAAGTTCTACTTCACGTCATACGATGTGTTTGATGTCTAGATCAATTAAATGAGAAAAGTTACTTACGCTACATCTATTGAACAATATATGGTAAAGTAGGAATAAAGCCCCTCAATACAAATTCATAACTAAGCTTTTTAGTTTACTCTTTATGATGCCCTCCACCAGTCGTAAAAAAATGGTACTTGCGAATTATACCGTCGACCGATCTCCTCAAATCAAAACACGTGGACAAATGCCGGGAGATGCATCCAATAGTGACATGTTCGAACAAAATAATAATGAGCATGACAGAATTTGGTAAATTTTTTTAAAATTTGAGACATCTCTTAATTTGGCGAAATTGGTAGCTGATTTTATTCGTAAGTACCAAAACATTTTATTTCTTACACTTTATTTCATTATAATATTTCTTTCAGAATTTGAGCAATTAAAAAAATTATGTCTTTATGTACTACACCATTTTCTCTGCATTATGTTCCGAAATTTCAATTTAACTGCTTCCTGTCTAAACCTTTGTCGAAATATTGACTGTTCAGTTGCGAAGCGTAAATACAATTCCATTCACAAAGGCGTTTTACTAGATTGGAGTATATAATTATTATACCGAACGGCAAACAATTTCCACGTGAAATGTTAGTAATTCTGCGAACTCAATTGAAACTTAATTAGTATCGAGTATATGACAAACTGCTAGCGGTAAATGTTCGAAATTGCAACACACGGAAAACATTTATAAATTAAGGCTGAGTTCGAGAAGTTGTAATATGAATGTTATTAATTTGCTTGACTAGAAATGATTCTTGTTTACTCTTGAGACAACGAACAAAAACATATTTCCTTATTGAATAAGATTCAGTACTTAATTTGAATAATAATTTTGTTAGCTATTTTGTCATGGTAAATATTTTCGTTGGTTTAATAACTCCGTTTCTAGTTAAATGCTTCTATCCAGGTAACCTGAGAAAATTCTTGTTTGCATTGTTTCGCGTGTATTTTTCTTTGAAGAAACTTTCTTTAGAAGGATTCAGCTTTTGGATTTATCAGTGCAGGGACCACAGTAACAAATTAAAATGGAAAAAATCAATAATAGTTATTAACTAACAATACTAATAATGCTATGTATGTAACATTTTGACATTTAAATAATGTTTGCTAATGTAATAAAGAGATGACGCATTTCTGATGAAATATCTTGAATGAAGTTGTTTAAAAGTAAGTTTTTTTTTTAGTTTCTTTCAAAATTTTAAATTTGTCGTGAAGAATATATATATATATATATCATAAAAATTAATATGGTACCTTTTGTGTATTTCCCCCCATCAATCAACAATCATATTTATTGCGAAAATAAAAAAAATGCAATATTGTTCTCTATTTACATTGGATCATGTGGAAAGTTTACACAGACCCTCGGTAGGTTTAAATGTATCAAAACGAACGAAAAACATTCACAAATGGCAGTGGTCTAAGAACAAAATTTCAAATCCATTTGTTACGATTTATTGATTTTTGTCAGTTTTACGCTTTTGAGCATGGAAGGAAATACTGTTCATTGTGATACCATATGCATCATTAATATATATATATATATAATTAACCATATCATTAATCGTATAATCTTTAATCTTTTACCAACTATCCATAAATTTAATTTAAAGCTAAACTATAAATCATTGCAAAACAGTATAGGTCAACGTAAATGGCCACAGTGATACAACAGCGAATTCTTATTCTTAACAATTAAGAATGTATGGATTAACTTAGTTTTAAAGCCAGTCAAAAACTTCTGCTGTATTTTTCTGTAACACAACTCTAAAAAAACATAGAAAGAATTAGTTAGTTTCTAAAAATACTCTAAGTTTGGTAATACAATACTAAATAACCAATACTTAAAATACTATAAGCTAATTTCCAAGAGCAAGTCTCAAGGTAATATTATTAATCTACATACCAAAGAATAAAAAATAAAAAAATTTAAAGACATATAATTTTTTAATAGCAACTTGAGATAATTTCTATCAGATTCCGCCAAAAAATTAAAATAGTATCACACTGGAGAAAACAATGTTAAAATATTTTACAAGAAATAGATACAACCAAGGAAGTATGAGATTATATAAACGTTTAAAAATAATTTATTATGAAAAAAAAGAACCTAAAAAATAATAATAGAAGCTAAATGAAAATAAAAATTATGAAATAAAATAACCTGTATGGTCATCTTATAGAAGTATGTAGAATTGAGAAACAAAAACCAATACAAAATATTAATTCAAACTCAAAAGAAATAACATTTTAAAATAAATAAAAATATTGAACATGTTTCAAATTTATGCATACAGAAAATTAAAGGAAAATTATGATCTAAATACAAATTATTAAATTCTTTAAAATTATTAACTGTGTTACTTATTTTAGTATCTAAAATTTTGTTACATTGTAAATAATTTGGAATACTATTTCTATAAATACGAAGATGGTTGTTACTATTGTAATAGGGTAGTTAAATTATATTAAAATTAAACTTCCTCGTTTTTATCAAAACTGTTACTATTTAATTTATTTTTTTACACTCAAAATTACATCAAGGTAATCTGTAGTTTGCGGGTTAATTGCTGTTTTAATCAATTTCAGACAATTAGTATAAAATAAATATTAGGAGTGTATTCACTAATTTTATTTAGAATAGTTAAATTATCAATATATCTCTAAAATATATATAAATAATAATTAATACTGTATTTTTTCTTTTAAAAAAGGTAAATATAACTTAGCTAAACTATTGCTTACAGCTCACTTTGTGATCCTACCTCCTTTATTTCGTTAAAAAATGCTCTGACAATTGATAAATCACATATAAAAGGAAAACCATACCACGCGATTTTCATTACACGAATTGTTAATTATATCAAATATTATTTCCTCATGAAAATTAATATAAAATAGCCAAATTCTATTAAATTTAAATCTTTTAATTTCATTTCTGCAACATGGCTGTAATGATTAATTAACAGAATTGAAATTGTTAGCATTTATTCATAACCGAATGATGTCATTGTTTTATTCGTATGCGGCTTTTATGTGCTAAATGTTTCTACAACCAATGATTACCTATTAAGATTAAAACTACTAGAAATTAGGATTAGCAGAAGAAAATGTCGTTAGTTTTATATATATCTTAGTAAATTTTCAAACACATAGTTATGAAAAATTTATTATCTATATTTCTTATATTAAACAAGCAAATCGTTTCAGAGAGTAAACACAGTGTTATCGCCATAACATCTGTTACACAGCACGGAAAAACATTCAATCGAATAAGCGCTCGGTAATATTGAAAAACTTGTTATTGAATATATTTTTCAAAAAGTTCTTTCTCAATTGGAAACAATTGGGAAATAGACAACTGTGACAAATGTTCAGAACCATACAAAAGCGCTCGCTCTCTTAGGACAAAGCTCTTAGGAGACAGAACTCTATTTTAACAAATCAAACTGCTGGAATAAATTCGCTTTTTGAAATATTTTATCATTTACCTTAGGTCGTAAGGCTCAACAATTTCACTAGTCTTTTTTACACTGTAAATAAAATTTTACGCGTATGTGTAAAAAGTCAATTGTCAACATAGATTTCCGATCCTTTTTTTTTTAAATATTTTTCCGTAGCAACTTATTTTTAAATTTAAATAAGAGTTGTAATACAATAAAAATAAAAAAGAATCAGAGAGGACATTTTTTGAGTGGCAGTACAAATAACTGTAATACGTGCTCGAAGTCTATACTGTCAATAATAATTCGAGCAATAAGTATTTTTGTACTTGATACTTATATTTAATCAATGAAAGTAAAGTTGAATTGTATTTTGCAATTGGTTCTATCCCAACTTCGGTCAATATGATACATCCTTCTCGCTGTCGTTGTAATGTGTCACAGTCAATATTTCATGTCACAGCAGCCAAAATCATCAAGTTGGAGAAATGTAGAATTTTGGAGAGTGGAATACCAATTCCCTTCATTCGAATAATTAAGAATAATTTCATCAAATTTTAAAAATTTTATTTGTTTATTTACTTTTTTAAAAAAAAATTGTTTCCTTTATACGAAGAATGCAATAAAAGTACTTAATGTTAAATACCACGTAAGAAAATTCAGTCATAATAAATCCTAATATCTATATGATAAAAAAATAACTTTAAAAAATTAAGATCTATTTTTATGTCTAAAATTTGACTTTAAAAAAAAAGTTTACTGGTAAAGAGTTATTTGAAATGAATATTAAAAATAAAAATTTAAAAGAGAAAATGAACGGGATAATTTTAACTTAAATAGATATTCACAGAAACATTTGAGTTAATATTTAGTTCTATATGTGGATTAATATGATGTCATAGCGAAACATATGAAATGTAAAATTCACTCAATATTTTGTAGTTCTATGAAGAGCTTATAACTTTTGTTATTCTTAAAAATATGTCATTTCGCTTAGTATATTTCTCTTAATTATTTAAAGAAATGGAAACTTAATTGATTTTTTAATTATGATTAATGCGAATTATAATTTTTACAATGTCTTCCTAACTGAAGAAAATATATTTTAACTTTTAAAAATATCTGAATTTCTGTCACCTATTTTACTAAATCTGCGTTCAGTATCAGTCATTAATAAAAATCTTGTAATTTTTAATTATATTTAGTTGATTACTGAGGATTTTTTTATCACTCAAAAAATTTCTCATCATGATTATCGTGGAGAAAATTGATAATCTTTTTCTCTTCATAAGAATTATTCTTTTTTGTAAGTTATATAATTTTCGCAATTATAATTGAAAAAAATAATTGAAGTGAACTGAATTTATAGTTTTACGTTTAAACCTAATAGAATATTGAAAATTTGAAAAAATTTTATATAGTCAGAATAGCACATAAAATTCTGATGCTTAAAATTCATTTTGTGCAAATTTTATTCATATTCATTTAATAAAAACCGAACGTA
Source organism: Trichonephila clavata (assembly GCA_019973975.1). Lineage (NCBI taxonomy): Eukaryota > Metazoa > Arthropoda > Arachnida > Araneae > Nephilidae > Trichonephila > Trichonephila clavata. Next base: position 15,803 of record BMAO01036638.1, on the reverse strand, counting down.
AGAGTTATTGTTCAAAAGCAAACGCATTTGTATGTATAGAAAGTGACAACGGCCAGAAAAAATTAAATTATATATTTATTAAGTGTAATTATTTCCTTATAGGTAAAAAAAAAAGTAATGAAAGTATCGTCAAAGATAACACATTGGATTCCACGAGGCGTCCATTTCGTCAGCATCGTCTCGCAGTTCTTGCCTTCAGTCTCGTTTGCCGCGCAATCGTCTCATTTCTTATCGTTTCCCGTCCTATCGCCTAATTGGTCCATGGTTCCCGCATTATACTTGAACTGCCTTGTCAGCCAGTTTTTTTGGCGTTACGTCAGCGGGGACAGCTGGCAAATCTATTTCTGCATATGCATATGAGAAGAAAAAAACATACTTTTCAAATAAAAAATGTTTTTTGTAATTGAAAATTTATTAAATTTGGTTCAATATAAAATTTTTTGCATTTTTTTTCTAAATCTGTTATATTTTCAGATTTTCTCATATATTTATTTTGTGTAACCATTTTTGTCCTTTTTGTAATCAAATACTTCATAGAGATTTAATTCTAATATAATGTATTAGGATTTCGTAATATATTACGGAATTCATTGTACTTAAATTTGCTCTTTTACAAATGAATTCGCAATTCCTCTTGGGCATGTCTAATAGTTTAGTCGATGCAATTATTTTTGTTGAAAAATTTTTAACGCAATTCCGGTACTTTCAATCAGGGACTTTAATGCTGTGAATCTACATTTAAGATAATTATATTCAACAAATTTCTATTCATACTTCACATTTTTTTGTTGCTGTTGTTGTCTGAATTTTTTTTCGTAATATATTTTGTAAAAAGTAGGATAAATGGTAATAAAGTGCAAAAAAAAAAATGAAAATTATATTCACAAAATAGGAAATGTACTTAAAATACTCTTTACAAATACTCTTAAAGACGCATATATTTCTAATATATCAATACAAACGTGAATTGATCTTTGAAAGGAAACGGTATCATAAATACTCCTTTAAATATTGGTTTTCTATTAGGCAATCAGACATTGGGAAAACATTAGAGCTTAGCAAAGAATTCAGGGGTAAAAATTCGTAATCTTATCAAAAGCACATTTCCTATCCAAGTGATTGGAAAACGATTCTTTTTCACCGATAAAAAAACTAATTTTTTTTATTTGGTAGTTTTATGATAGAGATATCCAAAGGCAATTTGGAGACGGAGAATATTTAATAGAGTATTAAAAACTGTGTCTAAATTATAAATTTCAAAATAAATAATGTAGTAAAAATAGTTTTAAGTATATTTTTATCTTCCAAGTCCCTCTACATCCGCCCTTACCTATCTGGAATTATACTCGATAAAAACAATCTCAAAATTTGGTAGAATGGAGAGCGCCTCCCACTCATCATTGGTATGCAGGTAATAGACCCGGATTGGCCCTAGCCCTCAAGTGTGATGGATGCTCCCAGACTATACTTTCTCGTCTTGCTAGTGGTCACATCAAGTGCCTTTCATTCTCAGCGAACAAGAAGATCTTCCCCATCTGTGCAAGGTGTCAAGATCACCAGGCTTCCCCGGAGCACATAATGCATTGTATGGATCTCACAAGCAAAGATATCTACACCGATCCCTTTCTTGTGCTGGACTTTTTGAGAGTCAACGATTTAACTGATCTTGTCTGACTTCGTCAGACCCTGGAGGATTAGCAACAACAACAAGTATATTTTTGCTATTTATATGAAATAAATTTCATAGAAAAATTTTAGTTGAAATTAATTATAAATTTAAAAAAAGAAAATTATTTTCAAATACTTTAAAATGTGTGTATTAGTTAGGATTTTTTTAAAGTGAAATATTAGAAAGTGAATTGTGGATGAGCTTTAAATTTTAATAAATATGTTAATCCTTTAAAAACTTCCATTTTGTTTACAGTGTTTTATATATTTGTATTATTGGGTTAAAGTAGGTAAAGTTAAAAACATTTCAGTGATAATTTAAATACCTTGTTGTTCTAACAATGGGTCATCCGCAAGGTCTATCATCCCTAACGGGGTTTTTCCACCCTGTGTCACTTTGATTTAGAGCAACTCAACGCAGTTAATGACGTCGCTATTAAATAGCATATAAGAGATGGGGATATAGAGAATATATATTATTCGGACAATGTCTTATTTCTGAATTATCGTCCGGAATTATAATTATTTATTTATTATAAAGTTTCAGAAGATTCGTTTTTTGGCGAGTTCAGAGGTTGTATCTCATTTAACAGATACCAATTATTTCTTATTATTTAGTTTGCCTTGTCAAAACAACGTGTAATCAGGGTTAACATTAATTTAATAAAAGTGAATAAGTATTACTATTTATTTGTTATCGTTTCGTATTTGATTTAAGGTATCCGACTACTTGCAACAACTTTTTAAAAAAAAAAAATGAAGATATGGAGATTATGTTGTTTTTAGGTTTGTGTAGAACATTTTAGAAAAATAAGCTAAAATTAAAAGATAAAAATAAATTGTTACTGCTAAAAGGGGGAAAAATGTGGGTAAAAATTGACAAAAAATTACATAAAACGCGGCCCATTCTGTACCAAAAAGTTTATAAACAGATTTTCAATTTTTTCAACTCTGGGCGTATTGCTATGTTATTCATTTTTGAGATAACCATCAGGATAAGAGTTATTTTAATTTTTACAAAATCCAGAGCACTTAATCTTTGTTATTACATGAAATTTCTTTAAAAAACTGTGGTTATATTCACGTGAGGAGCTCTAAATTTTGTAATAAAACAATGATACAAATTTCAGTAAATTATTTTCAAAACTTTTTCTGTAATCGAATTGTTTTTTAAAAAAAAAACAACACATTTGGAGTAAAACGCGTTTTAAAGTATGACATCTTGCTTGTAGTAAACCATCTACTTTTACGAAAACACTTGTAGTTTTTGTTCTAGTGAACGGAAAATAATAAACTTGATATCTTTATAAAGCCAGTAAGATGGCATATAAAACAAATTCATAAAAAAATTGTCAATTTTTGGCAAAGTTTACAATTTTAGGGTAGTCGGATACTTTAATGATTTCTCAATCTCTACTACTTTTGGTATCCCCCCGAGTATTTGGTTAATTAGCATGACTTCCCCACCCCAACCGACATCAGGAGGAGGTACAGTGACACACTTTGTGAAAACTAAGAGGACTTCAACTACTGCTATTATCTCCCACTTATTTACCTTCATCAAAAGGAAACATAACATTTTCCTAATATCCTCATTGAAGAAAAAAATACTTACCATCCTATAAGTAATGTAATAAAATACAAAATGCTACGTGATTATAGTTTAGGATTGTGCTTTAAGTAGTTTTGAAAATGTACACTATTGAAATCATCTGATTGTTTATGCATTAGTGAATATCTACTCCCTTTCTCTGTACAGATGCTTATGTCATTTGTGTGTTCAAAGAAGTATTTGCTAAATTTCTCCCAAACTCATTTATTCGAATGTTATCGGAGATGGCATTGTCATTATCTTCATACTGACATCCCCGGTGGCAAAGAATATTCCCCCGTCGCAAGTGTCATATTTCTCTCTCCTATACAACTCTTTTATCACATTATGATACTGTGCCACCGAAGTTTGCTGTTTTCGGAATCTGCTTTCGAAAATATATCATTCACCTTTCTTTTGCTCATTAAGAGGGCTTAGAAATAAGAGGAGAGAAAGAGATATACTTGTAAGAGATACTTCATGACAAACTAAATTGGATATGAGATAGCAATAATAGAAAAAAGGGAGTGTTTAGTTACTTCTTTCTTACATATTTATGAATATTTCTATAAGGAACAAAATACTTTTTATTCTTACTTCTCTTTCTTTTTGTTTGTATTTTCTATATTATGCAGATTAAAATGTATATTATATGGATATTTGTTACTTAGCTTTGCATTCAACTGTCATAAACTATATAGAGTGTGTGTCACTTGATGAGTTTAAAGATATGATCAACTTTTTATCATTTGAATATTTTATTTTGTTATTTCGCAAGTTCTTCATTGTTTCTTTTTTTAAACTAAAAATTATACTAGAATTTAGCTCTTCGTCATCTTTTATTCTCGTGTGAAAAAGGTAAGTGGAAATAGCAAAACTCTCATTATTTGGATGCCTATTATTGATCTTTCCCCGCCACCTGGAATCAGGGAGGGGATGTGCTATATACATAAAAGAAACTACGCAATTGATTTAGATTGGAATATAAATTAAAACATGTAGCATGTATATTTAAAATAAGTTCTTTGGAATTGTCTATAATGTATCTATTAACGTTGAAAATTATTCTCTTTTACTATTAGTAAACTTTATCTCTCTCTCTCTATATATATATATATTCTCCCTACATATTGAAAATTGTTTCTATTCATCCACTCAAGTTCAAATACGTTTTTTAAATTTGTAGAGGATGAGACATGATGGTTACAGTTTTTTCAAATTTTAATTTATTAATTAATTTATGTTTTTTAATTTTAAATTTATTCTGTGTTATTTTTGTCGGAGTTACAACTTGCTGCAACAAATTGCGCGAGTATGTTTTTCTAACAAATTAGGAATTGGTTTAAAAATTTTCTTTTCTCTATTGTTCCTACTATTATCTCATCTGCTTTTATTTAATAATTTATTTACCTCTAATTTTTATTACAGTTAATTTTATTTACTGATATTTAATCGTTTGAAATGATACTTTTTGTTGTTGAAGTTGGTATCCTTTTTGTAATGAATCTTGATGTGAGCACTGCTTAGTTGGCTGTTGGAATTCGAATTTGACATTGTGATAACCTTATATATCACTTCACAAAACAATCATTAAATCACTTTTGTTTCTATTACTTTGCGGAAATTTCTAGTGAGAAAATCTAATATCTTCCTCAAACCGCTAGAAAGCTACTAGCTCTCAATCTTTTCCAGTTCCGTGAAGCCGTCTGATAGCTCCGATATTCTTATCACCTGAATTCCTCGAGAGCTGCCTCGAGTACACTCTCGGCAACTTGAATAGAATTTCCTTCAATTTCCTGTCAGCGTTAGAGATTACCATCTAACGTTGGTGGCTTTTAGTATTTCCGATGTTTATCGTAGAATTGTCAAGACAACATCACGATTGCGTTGCTCGAGATGGGCACGACAATCATTTTTCCAGAGGAGGCCTTTAACTACTATTGGGTTTTGATTTTGAAATTTTATGATTTGTGTATTGAATAAGAACCGGATTAAGTTGTTATCGATGGGAATGGATTTTATAATAGAGCTGCTTTATTTTTGTTATTCATCCTGCTTTGTTTTAAATTTTAAATTTAGTACACACATAAGTGCAAGAATTTAAAGACAGCAATAAGGTTTTAAATTGAGATTTCTCTCTTTTTGAAGAAATATATATATTTGTTTTGATAGCTCAGTGTTTGAACAAGGAGAACCATCTAAAATGGTTATTTCTTATTTCATCGATTTTAACATTTGAGATGCATTAAGCAATGCTTGGTAGTAGTTTAAAGGAAAAAGTGGTGTACATCGAATAAATATTAGCATAAAATCGATATTTACTCTTTAAAGTTGTAAAGTAGATTTCTAACACTTAATACAAATGAATAATCCTAATACTACATTTAAAATTATACAAGGGTGAAAATAAGAGAGACTTTCCTAGGCAAAAACGGATATAAACGGGAAGTCCACATATCTATTTCCAGCGGTGGACATATTTTGAACTGGTCCGACCTTAATTAGTAGCAGAAGATAATTAAGAAAATAACCAGGAAAAATTATAAAGAATAATTGTTTAAAACTCTTGTGAGACAAAAATGAAAATTATTTTCAAATTATTAATATTTGATCCTAATTTCTACAATTTTAAAAATTGCTTTAATTTAAGAACAAACTAATTTTTTTTATATTTGTAGAAATTACGATCAAGTATTAAAAGTTTCAAAATAATTTTCATTTTTGTCTCACGATAAATGTGTGTGTTCACAATTGTCTTCACGCCATAGTTAACTTCTAGTTCACCCACTTCAGATAAATACTCATAACTCAATCTTTCCCCAAAACTAAAACTTCAGCGTTTTTAAAGCAGGATGATTCAAACTTGCATCACCCGCTTATTCGAACAAATCACAACAGTTTTTCCCGAAAATCTGGATTTTATTTGCTTCAGGTTGACCAAGATTTAGAAGAGATGCAGGGCCAATCCAAGGGTGTCATGTAACCGCGTGCGAAGACAAGACTTATTGTACTGCCCGTCTAGAAAATTTTTCATTTTTCGACTTAATACAATATTTTTTTAATTTTTATAATTTGACATATTTTCAATTACTTATTTTAATACTTGTTACTTTTGATTTATAAGTATTACAATAAGTAATTTTATTTAATTATTAATTATAATACTTACATATTTACTTATATTTAATCGTATTATAATACTTATATATTTAATACTTATATATGGAGGTTATAAACTTATCTACCTGCATAAGAGTAAAAAGTAAAACATTAACAAAAATTCAAATAAAATTTAAAGTGCAAAACTTTTATTTTTTGGTCAATTAATAGAATCCCAAATGCATATTGAATTTAAACATCATTAGATATTTTCGTCAAGCAACTTTCGTAAAAATCCTTTTTGAGACTTCTTAGCTAAGCCTTGTGACGTTTGATTCAATAATGGTAGCGTGTTTGAAATATAATAATTTAGTTTAATTAAGTCACAGCTATTATTTACATTAATATACAAGTTTTCACTATGAGATGATTTTAGAGTCCAAAATAATTTTGTGAGGGAGGGATCTTGTTGGTGTCCGTTCACTGCCAGTTTCCGCTGTTTACTCTTTCTCTCACGGCCCTCTGCGGTCCCCCTGCGGTTGACCGACCTCGTCCCCTTTTGCACCCCACATCCGGTGGTGGCGAAATGCTTCCCCTCGGGTCAAAGGTTGCAGGGGCTAATTAAGACACGTCCGTCGCAGTATATTAGCGACTGCAGGTGTCTTTGCACGTGTGGTCATCATTCTTCTAAAAACTGACCCGGCCGTGGGAAGCAAGTCCCAGATGTCTCAAAGGGGGACGCACATACGTCACAGCCTCAATCCACAGTGGGGTGTCAGGGCCGCTAATAAAAAAATCTTTTTAATGCGTGGTATTGTCGGGTCCACCACGAATTTTTCTATCATATGAAGGATGTTTGTAAAGATTAGACATTTATGGACAGTATCAGCCAACACACTGTGCACTAACATGCTATTTTTTTAAACTATTCTGTACTATAGGGAAATCGGGATTTGATTTTTCAATAAATATTCAAAATTCTGCATATTTATTCGATTTATTGTTTATTTTTAGAAATTAGTAAAAAATTTTGCTTTATTGATAGAAATTATGTACGGTATGCGGTGGCACCTTCCTTTGGCCTGTAGGATCGGCCCTGAAGAGACCTCAGGAGCGGAAAAAGTTGCTTTTGCAAACTTCATGTAAGTGGCAACTGTTTATGTCTTGCCTTGTATTGTTCTGTTTTTATGTGTTGATTTATTTTCTACGTAAATAAATAAATTTAGATTTGATAATACCATTCATTCTCATTATTTCTATGACTACAGCAAGCTAATTAATTTAAGAGTGGAAACACTATTTTATATATAAACAGCTCTCTTTTTTTTACACGATTGTGAAATAACATGGTAATTAATCTAATTTTTTTTAGACGAATATTTGATTCTAGCAAGAATCTCAAAAAATGTCGGGATTTGTTTCCTGTAGATGAGTACGATCTGATCGATTTATGATAGTTTATAATACTAAAGAATTCGCTAATGTCGAAATAGAAGGTGAAGTTCAGCTATTTACAGCTGATTTAATTAGCGAGGGATTGAAATTTGTAATAAGTATGGAACAACATTCTCTTACTCAAACGTGCATTAAAATTTCAACGCAGCCTGAAGTTTTGGGTAGCAGGATATCAAGAATTATATAAGCAGCTTGTAAAATAAAAAACAGCCGCTAACAACAGTCTTTGTAATAACCAAATAACCAACGGAGGCCATTAATAACGAACGAAATTCTTCATTTGACTCAAAGTCGACAGTTTGTCCTGTACATATCTGACACATCCACTGATGATAGCCTTTTTGATCCAGTTCGTAATATACGTGCACAATTTTGAGCACGTTGTAGTAGAAATGAATGGTTGTTAATAATTTCATTTTTAATTTAAATTTAATTTTAAAATGTTGTATTTCCAATATGTTTCAAATGTTGTCAATATACTAAATTTTTACTGTATACTAATTTTAATATTTTGTAGGTAGAAATGAATTGTGTTTTTGTTTTTAAAATATGCAACATGGATTTACTTTTTACTTCTTTTGCGTGGATTTGGGGAAAATATTTAAGAGCTTTTTCATTTTACACTATTTATTAAAGTTATGGAACGTATCCCGAAATTTACCATATGTTTCATACATTTTTTACAAGATATTTTTTTGCATGGTTTTCTAAGGATTGTATCCACTATGAACTGTTCTACCGTGTGTGCGTTTAAGTTTCAGAATTTGTGAGTTATTAATAGGCTATTGTATTGATAGCAATTGATATAACCTGTTCACTTTGCAAATAAATACCTTTACCAATAATGAACTTAATTTTCAAAAATAGTAACAATGATAAATTTATCTTACACTGGTGTGCAAAACTTAAGCGATGGTTTTTTTCTATAACTCCTCGATAAATTATCTAAGAGAAATGAAATTTAGAAACGAGAGATAGCTTTTTATACTTAAAGATGACGAAAACATAGTTGCGCATAAATGAATATAGTGTATGCAGTATGGAATCAAAAAAGAACTTTATTGAACTAATAGTATCGTTACATACATGATTGTCTTTCAAAGAGAAGCAGATGTTCTTTAGTATGGTAAATTGTCAGCCCTTACTGCAATGTTTGTTTCGCACCGTCACTTGATACTCTGGACCAGATTTCCAGACGTTTTTGAGGTAAGAGTACCAATTCCTCTATCAGCACCTATTACACTTGTTGAGTGTTCCTCGGAGGATATAATCATGTCGCAAGGCTTCTCTCCAAAGCATACCACACATATTCTATGGAATTAAATTTAGGAGAGAAGCTAGTCAATCAATTCAAGTGATATAATCACTTCTCAGTAGATGCTAAACATCAGCAGTCCAGTGTGGCCGTGCATTGTCATCCATAAAAAAAGATGTTTGGTTTAATATCACCTCGGAACAGACGCACATGGGGTAGGATCACCTCCTTACCATACAAAATCCCCGGTTATAGAGCCTCTGTCAAAAACGTGGAGCTCAGTTCACTCGTTCAGCGTAATGTCTCTCCTCACCAGATGAAGACTCCAGGATCACCATAACGGTCTCTTTCCGTGATGTTACTGCGATGAAACCTCGTTCCAAACTCTACAAATCACAGGCGTTGAAAATCGCTCGTGGCACTTAAAGAACTCTCGTCCATAAAGAGGGTACGACTCTATTGATAAGACATCCAATTTTCTTGCTCCTTACACCACACCTAACGGTGCCGCCGATTGCTGTCTGGTTACTGTGAACCGCGATAGTTGTCGCCCTGCTGCTGTACTCAGTTGCTGAGTAACGGCGCTTGCGGACTCGTATTGGCCTTTTTTCACCTACAGGACAATATTTCGGTCATCCACTGCAATTGTTTTCCTAGAGATGTCGTCACCACTAACCTTTCTAACGGCTGTGCCTATTATTTGAAAAGATTTCCAAGCACAACAAACGACACTATTGTTGATTTCGAACTCTTCAGCTACATTGGTTAAATTATGCCCATCCTCTAGCTCTTCTATTGTTCTTGCACGTTGAAGTCGTCCAGGGGATTCGTTCTAGCCATAATTCACAAAAGAGCTGACTTCTACTTGAATCGAATGTCTTTAATTGTCACTGTGTTCTTTCTTTTATTGCAGTCTTGAGCTACGCCCGTCGACTGCACTCGTTTTGCTTACACTCACGTCGCCTATGGCATTCCGTTCCTGACATTTGCATTCCGTATCACCTTTCTACTGAAGTTCTTGTTCATTGTGTAAAAAAAATATAAACTTAGTGTGAATAGAGACTTCATTCAAGAGAGATGTTTTGAAACATAACATTTAATCACGGGAGACAAGACTAGAAATAACATACAAGCATATTAAGTAAAACAGTTGAACAATTTTTACTGGGCCATCTGTGGCATTTGCCCAAATCAAACTACGCAATGTTTACCATACTAATCGAAATCACCCCTTTTTCAGCATTTTCATGGCTATCTTTTAAAATTTACGTTGTTACTTATGTTTTTCACATCAGTGTATATTTCATACTGAATTTTAATAAAAGCTATGCAAAACCAGGAAGTATTGGTAAAAATTAATTCACTGATATTTCATAGTAACCTCATAGGCATTCGGAGCCTTGAGAATAAACCGAAATATAATTAAATTATTACATTTTTAGAAAAAAAATTTTTTCACCCAAAATATTTTCACAAGACAGCAAAGTTTGGCAATATGGCATCTTTAAGTGGAAACATAGTGGCAACGTGGTTGCCACAGAGCATTTTTATAATTTTTATTTATTGCTTCTAAGAGAGTAAAAATGACCTTTATTTTCATTCTAAGAAATAATAGAAAAAGCCCCAAAAAAATATTAAAAAATAAATATGAGATGTAGAGAAGTGAAATCTTAAAAAATGGAGACAAAACTAAAAGCCAGAGAAAATAAATAATTACTAAAAAAAGAAAGGTAATCATATAATTTTTAATGTAGAATACATAAATTTGTGAAATACAAAATTCATAGTAAAATATAAGGAAAAAAACTATAGGTTTACTTAATACTTCCTTAACTTACTTTCATTTTTCATTAAAAATTGTGCTTTACACCTTTTTAATTATTTCTAATCTTTTAAAGTAATATTCAATTAATTTTGTAGATATTTTTAAAAACAACTAGGGAAATTCGACAATATTGAATATATGCGAATATTTTCCGCCAATATTAAGTGTCTCATATTTATACTTAAATATAAGACGTTTTTTAAGGAAATTGATACCATGTACAATAATTCTTATTTGTAAATAGATAAGTAACTCAGTTTTCACCACATAAAAACAGACAAAATATTACCAACATTTTCATTTCTAAACAGTTAAGTGAAATTTCATAAAAATATCTTCCCAGTATGTTTCTGAATGTTTACCGTATCTATTTATATTTTTAATAAAAATTGTTTTGCCATCTTAAAGTAAGTGAGTCATTATTTTTCTTCAGTCCTTTTTGAAGCAAAATCGAAATATAAACAAATCTATTCAAAATGCATTTTCAAAAATCACGACCGAAACATTTCCCTTAACCTTACTTTCCAGATAAAAGTTTCTCGTGAGAACACAAATTCTTGAGAAGCTTCTCCTTGTCATGAAAAATGTCCTTAGAGAAACTAAATCCTCTTCACGAAGAATTTCTTTGACTGGAGAATCTAAGCGATGTTCTTAGCCTGTATTCTGCTCTGAGAACTTAAAGAAAGTTTTCAACTAAAATTTTAAAGTCTATGATAATTAAAATAGTTCTTCAGATGAAAGGAAAAAAAATAATATTGTTTACAGTTTTATCTTTATTTGTACTTATGCACACTTATATGCATGCAAATTTTATAAATTTCAGTTGTGATTTCTATGAAGAGTTGGAATTGTGATAATGATCACTTACTGACATTTCGAAGAAAAAATATTTATAAATTCTCATACGGCATTTATTGTTAGTGATGTAGTGTCAATCAGAAACTTTCATTTGTTATATTTTTCAAGAAAAGAAAAATTTAAATACCCTCTTGATCGAGAGTAATAGTGATTATGATAAACTGAATCTGCCTTTCCCTTGCAATTGTTATGCTACTTTAATGGTGAGAATATCTAAGGGCTTATTTCTTTTGTAATAATAAAAATTCTAATGTACTAGTATTTATTCTCTTTCTCTCTCTCTCTCTCTCTGCATCTTTCCCTTGTCGAAGCACATCAAACACCTATCATTGAGTTCTGGATTTTTTGTACCATAATTTAAGAATAGAATTTTCAATGGAACATCTATAACCAAAAGGCCATTTAAAACATAAATGGAATATGTGAACTATGATGCATTTTTATTTTCCATACATTTCCTGATATATTGTAATCCAGTGATAATATTTTTACACTTTTTAAAAAATAATTCAGTCTAGTTAAGGTTTTTTTAAAGCAAAATATCTCTTCGGGTTAAGCTATTCAATTAAATGTAAAAGATAGAACACATACACACACATACACTTTATAAATTGGGAAATTTATGAAGGATAAAATTTTATAATAAAATATAGAAGCTAAACACTTTAATTTTGAATTCTTTTGATTTCGCAAGGTGTTAAAAAATATTTAGTTTTACAATTTGTGCTGCTTAAGCAGAGAAGGGATTATATTTGAAACAATTTATCTTACATATAGGCCTCTATGTAAGGTAAATATTAAAACTGTATCCTTATAAAGATATTAAAGAGTAATAATTGAGTAATGCCGCTCTAAATAATTAGTTCTTTTTAAACCCATGCCAATCAGATTGTTTTTAGAGTAATTATATATGTCTTATTTTCAATGGCGAGCGCACATAAGAGGGGGGGGGCGGGTTCGTACCCCCTTAAAACCATTGATTTGTTTTCGATTGATTATAATTATATGTATAGAGTAGATAAATTTAATTAAGAATTTGTTATTATTAATTAATTTTATTAATTACTGCTAATTATTTATTCAATAATAAATTTCTACTCTGTTTTTGGTTCCCGAACATCGCAAAAATCAAAAGAAAATGTTGGGCAGTGTTTTGGAGCACATACTACGATAATAGTGGACTTTCTACCCTGGACCACAACCCCTTTGAAAATTTTCAGTGTGCCCAATTGCTTATCTTACACAATGTTTTCAAGCAATATGTTATGAGAAATAATCTCATTATTTTTTTTTCATTATTTTTGAAATATTATCTTTATAATTTTATTCGTTTTCATCGATTCTACACTTTCCAAAGTTCTTTTATGAGAACATTATTCAAATATGTAAACACCTGCAGCGAATTGTACTTTTTATTTAATAAAAAAAGAGAGTTATGTTTTAAATTTCACTAACTTCTAAAAGTGATTTTTTGTACTAGCCATAACTATAGATATTACGCGAATTTCATTTAGAATGAAAAAATTTTAGACTTGGTGCTCCGCCAATGGTGCGATGAAACAAGGATGTGGGCGGCAGAATGGAATGAAGTTGTCTTTACTGACGAGTCAGGCATCTGTCTGCAACACCACGATGGTCGGATTCGAGTCTGGAGACACCGTGGGGAGAGGATGCTGAACAGCTGCGTTATGCACCGCCACACTGGTCCTGCACCGGGTATTATGGTTTGGGGCGGTATTGTATATGACTCTCGCACTCCTCTAGTACGTATTGCCAGTACTTTAAACAGCCAGCGCTACATCTCCGAAGGTGTTGGAGCCAGTTGTCCTTCCTTACCTTCAGGGCTTGGCCACAGCCATATTTCAACAGGATAATGCTCGACCACACGTGGCACGCATTGTCCAAAGGTTCTTCGTCAAAGACCAGATTGAATTGCTTCCCTGGCCGGCTTGCTGTCCGGATCTTTCACCGATAGAAAACATGTAATCCATGGTTGCTCAACGATTGACCCAGATTACACCCTCAGCTGCCACACCAGATCAACTTTGGCAAAGCGTGGAAGATGCTTAGTCTGTGTACCCCAAGAACACATCCAAAGTCTCTTTGAATCAATGCCGAGACGTGTGCCAGCGGTGATCTCCAACAATGGCGGCTACTCTGGCTACTGATTCTGGCAGGAACCACACTTCACAGAAGCCTATAAATTTAATCATTTGATACTTAATCAACATATTATCTACAAAATAAAATAAATTTTGTTGTGCTATCTCTTGTCTTTCTTGGTGTTGCATTTACGGTGGCCAGCAGTATATATATATATATATATATATAATGTATAAACATGCTAATATATAATATACAAAAAAAAGTAATTTCCAGTGCCACATTAATATAAATGTTTTAAAGCAAATGTTATATACCGTCAGGAAATTTGGTGGAAATTTAATTGTAATTTCTAACTGGATTCACTTTTTGACATGAAATTTTTCCCAATGAATTTGCCATTGTTCATTTTAAAGTTATTTTACAAGATCCATAGTGATCAAGTTACTCTTCAACAATTTATATTTCACTCAAAACAGTTTCACTCTTATTCAGTTAATCTAGAAAATTTTAAACTCCTTGATAACCATTCAAGCCCCATAAAATTAACGTCATTTTATAATTCGATAATCATTAATTCTTTTTCCTTGTCATGTCGTACAAACATATTAATTATAAAACATTGTTAAATATTTTTAAATTGTAAAAAACATAGCAACATTTTATTATTTATTCTATAGCAACATTTATTATTTTTCCTTTTTTTGTTAGTTTACCGTAGAGGAGTATAATAATCGCAAAATTATTTCGCAATTTCAGAGACCTACTTTTCTTTTCTAAGTGGTTTGAAATTTCCGAAAATCAAACGCACGCAAATAAATCATTCTGAGAATTGCCTAGTTTGGTTGAAATGGGAAACACAGTTAAAATTGGAATGCTTTCGAGCGAAGGAATAAATTACAATATTCGCCGCAAATAATTTCCATGTTAAATGATAAATGAAGTTTCAATTGAGGCTTTAAATCAGCATGTAGAATAGAAAATTACTAAAAGCGATTTGGATTTGCAAATACTGGAGATTACTGGGAGTGAGTTCGGAAAGCCTGGTTATCAAAGTTATTGTGATTAATAGTAGCTAAAGTTTATTTTACGGACATCTTTTATTCTTATAATCACTCAAATGACCCCCCAAAAAAACTCCAGATAAATAATAATACATTCAAAATATACAAAAATTAATTTCAGCCAGTGGCGATTACGCATTACAATTCTTTTATCCGACTGAACCAATATATTTAAAAGAATTACAAAAGATGCCAACTTAAGCAACATAACCATAGCAACAAACGATTTTATACCTATAAATAAATTAATTAAATAAATTAAAGTTACATAAAGTGTATAATTAAAGCAGACGATACTAGTATGAAAGAGAATTTTCAACATAAATAATATCTATAACTACAATAAAATTTAAATATAGTCAGTTAAAAACTACTTCAAAACAAGGAAAAAAAATTTAATTAGAATATTTTACAATACTGACAATTTATTTACGCTATTTATAATGAATGGAAACGATTATAATCTCTACCTTTGAATGAAAAAGGACCGATTATGTTTTCGTAGAATAAATATAAATTATTTAAATAGGAATATTTAAGTATTTGTGGTTAATTTTTATTAATTAAGTAATTAAAAGATATATATATATATATATATATATATATATGTATATATATGTACAGAATATAGTAAATTCACACACAAAGCAAATTATTGTATATATTTTTATTCTTAAAGTTAATAGAAACTTTCCGTATTTGTATGATTTCTGAATTTGCTAAATTTTTTTATAATAACATCATGCACTTTATATTTAAAAAGGCTGAACTTCCAATGTTGGAACAGCAAATAACTAATGTTACACTAATACAGTATTTTTTCCTTCAAAGTAAAGAAGCCATTGAAATAATTCAGATAAAAGAATGAAGTGATAAAGAGTTGTA